>NMRB01002324.1:58159-68354 GCA_002633025.1 Notospermus geniculatus
CAACCCCCCCCCCCCGCGCCAGGTTCTGCGCCCTGCAGCGTCTAGGCCTACGTCAGGTTCGGCGCCGCTTCATTGCAGTGGTGAACTTCGGAACTACGCGAAATGTGCAATCTCGGGAGGTTTGGCCGCGCTGTGTTTTAAAGTCGACTGACCCAACGCTGTCGACTCGTCATTCAGCCAGGACAGTCGATTCTAACAGACACCCCTAACGCATTGAGTTTTGTCGGACATGTGCGCTAAGCGTAAAGCCAACCGCACATTTCCGACAAAACTCGATGCGTTAAGGGTGTTTAAAGTCGACTGGCCCAACGCTGCATCATTCAGCCGGGCCAGTCGGTTTTAACGGACACCCCTAACGCATCGAGTTTTGTCGCAAATATGCGCTTGGCTTAAATCGGAAACAGCGAGAGTCCGAAATCGGAACGTTTCTTCAAAGACTAAAGCTTAGCGCATATGTCCGACAAAACTCAATGCGTTAGGGGTGTCTGTTAAAATCGACTGTCCTGGCTGAATGACGAGTCGACAGCGTTGGGTCAGTCGACTTTAAAAACACCCCTAACGGATCGAGTTTTGTCGGACATGTGCGCTTAGCTTAAAGCTAAGCGCACATGTCCGACAAAAAGCCTTCCGAAATGTATACGTTTACCGGATCCGTTCACCGGATGTACTTTAACGCACGGCAACACCGCGCACATGTATGCGTTAAAATTCGGAGCACCGACGGATGTCAGTTTGTCTTTCACTGGGAAAATCGAAGGGTTATCCCAAAATTACGTCATTATAAAGGAATTCCTTCCGAATACCGGATGGCAACAGTTATTTTTGACGGATGAATGGAACATGTTCCATTCGTCCGATATCGCATACGTTACTCAATTCGTTCCGGATGATAATAACGGCCATGTGCGGTGGCAAGTGTCAATCAGTGTGTCCCATTTCAATCCGATAACGGATCCGGTAAACGTATACATATCGGAAGGCTTTTTGTCGGACATGTGCGCTTAGCTTTTCTGGATTGATTCCTCGTGTTGTTTTCGGCGCATTCTTTCACAAACTTGCTCAGAGCCTAACGAAGTAGGCTATGCGCACGTGGACGGCAAATCTCAATGCGATACGGGTGATTTTAACGTCGATTGACGCGGCTGAATGACGAGTCAACCAGCGTTCAGTCAGCCAACTTTAAAGATAATATATCACGACTTCATTGTTTACGTTTAATGTTTGTAAACATTGATGTTTACATCATGTTATTTTGGACTTTTGGGACATGCCAACCCACCAAATTGAATATTTTCAGTATCAAAAGAATTTCTAGAGGGGCACGCCACCAACAAATTACTCATAAGACAAAGAAAAACGAGAAATAAACAAACAAAATGTAAATAAACAATGATTTTCGTGGCCCGCGAAACTATCCGTGATATATTATCTTTAAAACCACCCCTACCACGTTGAGATTTGCTATCAATGTGCGCCTAGCCTTACAGCGGAGACCGACTAAAGTCCGACGTGATGCGTAACGAAGCGATTTGTGTTGTGTTGGTGGAGTGGGGCGAAAAAAGTAAATGCAAAACACTTTGTTACGCGACGCCCCGGGCTAGGTGTGTCAACGCCCTTAAGCTGTATTTACACGAGCCGATTTTGTCGTACGACAGGGTCGTATCAGATTTGTCGTACCGATTTGTCGGAATCGGCTAATCTGTTTACACGGGACGATTTATTCCCCGGATTTATTCATGCTTCCCTTAGGACCTCGTGTGTCATTAGGTAGACAACCATGGGGAGAAGCAGCCGACGTCGGGTGAAAATAGAACACCCGACTTCTGCACACGAAAAAAATCGTCTCGGAAGTCTAGTATACACGGTGCGTTTTTGTCTTACGTCTCTGTCGGCCGACACAATCGTACGACCAAAATCGGCTCGTGTAAATACAGCTTTAGACATGCTGAACAATATGGGCCGTGTTCAAAATGGGTGTTTAAGACTTAGACGGTCGTGTGTAACTTCGTAAAATGCATGGTGGAAATGTGTGCATTTAGTGAAGTTACACGCGTCTAAGTCTTAATCGCGCGATGATCACCCGTTTTGAATACGGCCCTACATGCCCAACATCACTGCACTACTAAGTGGAAACCAGTGTACTTACCTATGCACCCAAATCCTACTGATTACTCCTTCCCCCACATTCCACTCGATAAATAAGATATAAGCAAACAAGTCAAGAAGTACTCCTGAATCGACCAAGGCCAGACTGCCCATGAAACAACACGTCGATATTCTCCTGTTGCAGGGCTTGATGGCGACCAGGAACGACATTGTGTTGCCCACAACTCCGATGGCTATCATAAATGGGAACACGTACGATTTTAACGCCACGAGAATACGTGTGAAAAAGTCAAACTGGGAGAGGTCAAGAGTTGCATTTTGTTTGTTATATGGAGAAAGGCTTGTGTTTTCTGGTCTAAATTCCGGAAGTGTTGCATTTGACATAAGGTTTTCCATTATGAGCGCAAAATCACAGTCGCTGTCATCTTCGCTGCAACATCGTTACTGGTCCGTGAATTGTTGGTGATATTTTTTTACCAGCAGCTAGTCCAAACCAAAATTCCTTTTACCAATCGATGAGTAGTTCTGACCCGGTTATCTTACAACAAAATTTGGCTATTTTCATTACTCGTGCTACAGGAAAAAAATCAGAAATGTAACAGTGTAACTTGATTGCCATCTGTCGTATTGTATTTTGCCAGTAAATTTTGTACCTTGTTATGGGCCGGTGGCCTTTAAACAATAAAGTTATTGAATTGAATTGAAATGCAATTGAATTGGATTGAATTGAATTGAATTGTTGGTGATATGTCACTCGGATTCCAGGCTCACCGATAAACGGGGTAAATGAGTGACTATCAGCAATTCGGAGTTGGTCTACGTCAGCGGTGGTCAAGGAAATTAGAGAATTCACATTCTAACAGGTACTGGTAATGGCAATAGCTTCTTACCTCGATCTGACGAACGGTCAATAATTTTACGACAGTTAAAAAATTGCAAAATACGAAGTTGAAATGCGAAGGCCAGTACAGAAAGGAAAAATCAGATGACGATTCCTCACCACAACAAACAACAGTACTGAAGATTGTCGATCGGGATGACTTGCATCACTGGCGCAGACACTAAATTAGAACGTCTCGGGAATTGCCATGGTTGCCCCCTTGCTTTAAAAGTCATGTTTCCTCTCTTCAAGACGTAAAATATTTTCTGCCTATTTTCGTGAAGCACTTTATTGACATAAAATAAAACTATCGCAATCCGTTCAGAACATTTAGAACATCCGCAAAAGCATTTCCGGTCCAATCGCTTTTGTGAAGAAAATGCACATTCTTTTAAATTCGGTCGTCTGCAAATCTTTGTCAGTGAAAATTTCCTTGAATTTCTCGCGGTTGGTATGGCGTCATAGCTTTGTCATTATACATCCTGAAAAAGAAAACACGATAAAGTAAGAATTCATCGCTTTTTTGGATACGACAGTGCTCAGTAAAACCGATAGTTACGGGAGAATCCAACGTACCTCTGGGCCTCAATATATTTGAGCCTCTTTGTCCCGTCCGTCTAGTCAATTAAAGAGAACATTCTGTTCTTTAAGCCGCACTGTATTGAATTCAGAAAGTGCTTACGTCCTCCTACGTTAGTGTGCTGTAAAATGTACTATGGTCTATGTGGATACATTACAGCTCTGCCTGCTGCTTTTTCAGTGTGTGCTGAAAACTAAGCATTGGTTTTTTTTAAGTATACATGCAAGCATTTTGGCACCCTTCACGAGGCTATGAGTCCTACCTGCACTCTCCTATCACATTGAAAATACCGTAAAATTCAATACTGTGAGGTTTTAAAAATAATCGCAGTCTAAAGCGTGGCACACACCTGCGACCAAAATCGTGCGACCACCGACGAGACTGGCAACCACGACGTCGCCCGCAACCATCGGGTGCGAGGTCGCCCGCCGATCACACTTGCGACAATTTCAGTGAACCATCTGCAAACGACAGACGACTTCCGGAAGCGACTCAAGTCGCCGACTATTGTGGCGTCGCATCGGAATCGTTTGCAGACGAATTTTCATCGTTTTTTTTATCGGTCGATGCAAAGGCAGTCTGTCTTTGCGACATGTTAAATTTTTGGTCTTGAAGCAATCGAAATCCTTTCGTTTCCGTTGCCCATTGAAACCGGTGTAACGTTTTTGAGCGTTCCCCATCTGCGAGTGTTCCCCTGCTATTGTCTGACGGAATAAGCCGTGACTCGACAATGGAGGACACACAGAGGAACGTGTCGACCTATCTGCCAGTGTTTCCAGAACAATAGGGGGAACACTGACACACGGAAACACTGAAAAACTTTACACCTGTCATTCAGATCGCCCAGTGCAACAATCTCCCGCAAACAATGTAACGACCACTCAAGCGATCAGACATGAGACGAGATACGATTTCGGGCGACCACACTGACTGGTCGCTAAAGGGCTCCGCACACTGGCGACTAAAATAGGGGCGACTACCGATGCGACTACTACGTCGCCTGCAATAATTACCTTTGAGGTCGATCAGTGATGTTATCCACGACATCACTGACCTTCCAAATAAGCATTTGTCGCCAACGGGTCAACAAAACTAAAAAAACTAAAAATATGTTCAGTCGCCTCTGTGGTCGCAAGGGCGGTCGCCTAGAAAATCGCTCAAAAAATCGCCAGTCTGCGGAGCCCTTTAAGCATAGCACACACGAGCGACTAAAATGGGGGCGACTACCGATGCGACTACTACGTCGCATGCGATAATTACCTTTGAGGTCGATCAGTGATGTCACCCGCGACATCACCCGCGACATCACTGATCTTCCAATGAAGCATTTGTCACAAACGAGTCAACAAAAAATTTAAAAACTAAAAACACTAAAAATAGTGCCAATGGCACTGTGCCCGCTTGGCTTGGAAGCAGTACCGGTATTCTGTTATGTATCCTATTTACCCTTGATAGAAGTTTGACGAAGATCCATCACTTTGTTAGGGAGAAATAGTAGTTTATGTTTTTCTTGTTTTGGCCCCCTAGTGGCAAATTCAAGCATCAGATTTCACCGAAAATTCGTTTATGAGTTGTTGTAATCAAGAGGTAAATATGTACGAAGTTTCAAAGCAACCATTACAAAAAGAGCAACTTCGTAATTTCAGAAGAACTTTGACCCCTGTGACCTTGAAAAGTAGGTCAAATTCAAAAACTCAAGTGTTATCTTATGTATCCTCATTAGATATACCCATGATAACAATTTGACAAAGATCCATCTCTTGGTAAGGGAGAAATAACACTTTTAGTGATTTTGGATTTGGCCCCCTAGTGGCAAAGTCGAGAATCTGATTTCAACGAAATTTTGTCTGTATGTTGCTATAACCTAGAGGTAAATGTGTAGAAAGTTTCAACACAGTAGTCCGAACCATTATCAAAATACAGCCCTTTGAAATTTTTCACAAAACGCCCCTGGAGACCAAAATAGGAATCGAACCACGCTCAAAATCGAACTTGACCTAGATCTTAGGCCCATATACACACCCACCAAAGATAAAAAAGATTCCTCAAAAAATAAAGGCGCTAGAGCGCTCACAAACCAAAAGTTTACGGACGTACGTACACTCATGGCCAAAAGTAAATGGACAGCAGTTTATCTTGAATATCTCCAAACCAATGGGGTGGAGAAAATTGAATCCGACATATGTAGTAGTAAATTTTCCTGGCTATCTAATGGTATCAACGTCGAAAAAATCCGCTGAAAACCGCATTTGACAGAAGGAATTTTGTAAAGTTATGTTTTTTGCTATTTTTGTATTTGCAGGATTTCATTCAAAATTTTTATATCACTGTGTTCTACTCATGGAGGCATTTCATAATATATCCTGAAATTTCAAATATTCCGTGTAGAAATGTGATTTGGGCACACTTCTATCAAAATTATGTTGGCCATGCTTGCAACACCTTTGACAGAGCCCCTTGAACCCGATGGTCATGCCGGTAGATAAAAATCAATGGCCATTGAATAGTTTGTGGGATTGACGGGGTGCCAACAGGCTCTGAATTGGTCAACTACCAGGAATCCACGGAATTGACGCAGCCTGTTATGGAATTGACCATGCATGACAAACGCGACCTTCAGCCACAACTGGGTTTCTTTATTCATTGTGAACGAGAAATGACAATACTTAGTTTTCATTCACCACCACAACTCACAATAGTGCAGAGGCCTGTGTCAAAGGTGTTGCACGCGTGGCCAAAAATATTTGGATAAAAGTGCCCCAAAATCACATTTCTACACGGAATATTTGAAATTTTAGGATATTTTATGAAAGGCCTCGATGAGTAGAACACAGTGATATAAAAATTTTCAATGAAATCATGCAAATAAAAAAGTGGCAAAAAACATGCCTTTACAAAATTCCTTCTGTCCAATGCGGTTTTCAGCGGATTTTTTCGACGCTGATACCATTAGATAGCCAGGAAAATTTACCACTACATATGTCAGATTCAATTGTCTTCAGCCCATTGGTTTGGAGATATTCAAGATAAACTGCTGTCCATTTACTTTTGGCCATGAGTGTACGTACGTACGTATTGACGCACGACAGACCACCACTCAATGACCCCAACCACAGCTTAAGCCCTGTTGGGCCTTGCGGCCAAGCGGACTAAAAATATGTTCAGTCGCTTCTGTGTCGCAAGGCTAGTCGCCTAGAAAATCGCTCAAAACATCGCTCGTGCGCGCCATGCTTTAATACACGATGTGCCGCGGACTAGGCGACAAATCCTGCAAATACCCAGTCGCTCTTGCAGTCGGAAGGGCACAAAATCGCAGATTATCCTGCCATTGGTACACTAGTTACTAGGTCCTGGTCAATGACCCCAGCGGTTACGAAACGTGCCCTGCTGTCACTTAGTTCACCAAGAGATGTCACTACGGCCCAATTCAATGCCTCGTGGACCCATTCCTGCTTGACTGAGCACCAACCAAGAGGGGTTTCGTTTTTATTGGTCTGCTAGAACGTTGCTGCCATCTTTTGACAATAGGGATGTTTCGCAAGCGCCCGGTTAGGCCATACGACGACATTTGTTTGGGTAGCGAAACCTCCCTATTAAAGCGCCGCTGACTGCTCCTATTAGGGTTGTTGTTTATTCATTACTGCTGAAGATCCCAAACTGTTGCTGTACATCGCAAGTACTGTCAGCCTACAGTAAACTGTTTGAAGTGCCCAACAGTTATGTTATGAAATAGACAACAACTCTACTGACGAAAATCACGCCAGAGAGCGGCAGTCGAGGTTCTAGAGTGACGTACCCTTGGAGACAAGGTTGGAGAATGGCCTATCAAGTTTAATCCCCGATTTTTGAACATTAATGAATATTTTCCCAAAGAATTAGTATTGCATGTAAAGGAATATGAAGTTGTTTCTCCACTGATGGTGATTAATGGATTTGCAGTAGGTGAAAAACACTTCGTTCTCTGTGACCTGTCATATCGGCCATTCGTTATATATCGTCTTTTGTACAGTACAGGCCGACGCGATATACTAGCGGGGGGGGGGGGCAAAACCCCATTTTTGGNATTAAGAGGTACCATCTTTCTATCTATTGATAATACATTTATGGGTGTAAATCCAACCGTTGAAAAGTTAACTGGACATCGTGTCCCATTCTCCTGTACAAAGCTCACTTCTCTGGTCCAATGATAAAGTCAGTGCCCTAGATTCAAAGTCAACTGCTCAGAATTGAACAGTCGCTTTTCATGGCTATACAGCAGAAAATGATAGACGGGTGTCCCCTAAAGACTTTGGTGGGGGATAACCTTTTACAGCACAGAGTTCTTCTTTTTTTGCTTTTGCCCCCCCCCCCCAGCTGTACAGGGTGATCTAAAAAAGTTTTCAAAAAAGGTCAAGTATCTATCATTTCTGGACAAGCTCTTCTGGGGCCAGAGCGAGAAAATGTAAGAGAACAGCTGCAAAGACACTGTAACACTGGGTGATAACATGAAGGAGGCGGAAACCGAAGTACCCAAGTGAGTAAGAAATAAAAGTGGAAAATAAAAAGCGGGAAATTTTGGAATTTTGCGCGAATTTTTCAATTTCTCACCAAATTGGGAGGAAATTTTTTTCTCACTTTGAGAAATTTTATTAAAATGACGTGGTATTTTGTCTGATTTTCGGTCGATATTTCTCAATGGGAAAAAAATTCCTCCCAAATTGCGCCATTGAAAAATTCGCGCAAAATTCCAAAATGTACCACTTCTTATTTTCCGCTTTTATTTCTTACTCCCTAAAGCCTAGTTTATACTTCGACGCACGACCATCGCCGGCGACCGACGCGCGTCCTTGCGTTCGACGCCGACCCCATCGTACGATTTGGTCGGCGTCCGATCGCGAGGCTCTTATTACTTGAGTCGTTTCATAACGGGCCGCCGTCGCTAAAGTACGTTGGACTATGAATCAATTCCGCGAAGTCGGCGTCCAGATTTGATCGGGCGTCGGACGCCGAAGGGTTTGCGTCGAAGTATAAACTAGGCTTTACCCGAAGAAAAGCATCGCTGTCAGATCAAGTCGCCTTTTTTATCACATGAAGAATGGGTTTCATGAATAACTGAACTGGAAACTTAAGAGTTTTGCAGACTGCTGCAGTAAAGCCCGCCGCAAACGAGAACTCTCCGCTTAGCAAATTTTCATTCGTGACCTTTTGCTAAGCACTTTGATCTCGTTTGCGGCAAAATTTTGGTAAGATTTCTGCCTTTCCGCACACGAGAGCAAAGCACAACTTCCTGTTGGCTTGTCTTGTCACAGCGGCAGACTCCCAAGGCTCGTATTTTCAAAGCTGTTTTTAAGCTCAAATGCATTTTAGTCTAGTCTTGCAGGCCTATGGCACAGCCGCAAGAAATGGTTTCACGCAACACATATTTCCCACTAACCATATTGAAACATGTTTTATCATTTAAAACGCTGGCTGAAACAACGTTTCAGTAAGAACAGCGTTTTATCTTCTTTTGAAAATATGAATAGGAAATAGAAATCAGGGGCCATATTCATAAAACCTTGCTAGGCTTAGTTCCCTGCTAAGGTGGCCAGATTGTACAGGTCAATGTACACAACTAGCAAGCAACTAAGCTAGCAGGGTTTTATGAATATGGGCCCACGTTTCTAAGGTGAAAGACATTGCTTCCTACCAGAATCGAACCCACGAACACCCGCATGAGGCATCAGTCGCCAGCACTAAGGGCCAGCACGCCTTAAACCACTAGGCCAAATCCCCATCTTAAATTCACCGCAGATTTCAATGTTTCTAGCACAGTGCGCCCCCTCTTTCCCGAAATCCTGGACCCGTCCCTGAGAATACTAGTACGATTTGTGACCTGGGATGTTTCTCTTATTGCATAAACTGGAATAGACAAATCGCTTTCCATATTCTTGTACATGCAGAAGGCCTAAACAAGCATACTTCCACCACCCCACGTCTCTCCCACACCACCGCTTTTGAAAATATGGATTTAAAATGCTTCTTAAGTTTTAACAGATTTTTGTTAAAACAGGTTTCGGATAAAACAGCTTTTGAAAATATGACCCCTAAATCCGAAGAGGTTTATGCGTTTCCAATGAAATTACTCAATGCGTTAGCGTGTATAAATGTGCACATGATACTACAGTATCTACCATGTTCGGATGCTATTCTTTTCTCACCACCGCTATTTGATCATTCCTAACTTCCCTTTCCCATGTTTACGGACAACTCAAGGAAGCTAATACACATCAGAATCAATGTCAATAGCCGTACTCATGACGATAAATGAACGTGAGCTACGTGTTGGACCCCGGTGGTCGTGAATGGAAACCCGGCATCTTACTGAGATTTTTCTTATAAGATTCGTGTAAGATTTTTCTTAGTAAGATTTTTCCTCTACGATTCTTTTAAGGAAAATCGTTGAAAATCTGGCTAAGATTTTCTTAGGCCTATAAATATCTTATAAGAAAAATCTGATCAAGTAAAATCTTATAAGAACCTCATCTGAAAAATCTTCTCTCTAATATCATAAGGTCAAAAGATATTTACTAAACAAATTGTAGAATCAGCCGCGGATCCAAGGGGGGGGGGCGCACCCGTCGCACGCCCCCCTTTCGGCCAAAAAATCT
>NMRB01002324.1:74134-93874 GCA_002633025.1 Notospermus geniculatus
ATAGAAATGCTATTAGGAACACTTTCTCTGGCCCACCCTGTATAGTGTGACTGGTAGCGCTGTACGCGACATCGTCATACACTAGTGTGTACATGGATTAAACGGCAATATGGCAGGGAAAAGAAACCAAGAAATTTTCGGATGTCGAAAAGGCGATCCTACATTCGGAACGACCTGAGGCGACTGCTTATCTTTCACTGGGCGGCGCATTTCACTTCGGACAAGTCCAAGGCAGCCATATTGTTTATCAACAAACCCACGTGACCGACCGTGGGAATATTTTCGCCGAATTTTTGCCTGTTAAGATGTTCAACCTTATTTGCTGGATTATTTGAGCCATATTGTATAATATTTTACCGGTATCTCACCCAATCTGCCAATTTATGAATTATTGATCAATAACGCAGCGTTTTTGTGTGCCCTATTTTGCCCTATTTTGTCCATGCGTATGTGTGATGAGGCGAACCGCATCTGAACTCTCACAAACGGGCAGCAATCGTTGCGCGTTCAAGATGGCTGCCTTGGAATTGTGTCCGAGGGGAAATGCGAGCCGTCACGGAAATTGCCGAGCAGTTGCCTTCGGAAGTTCCGAATGGCGGTCCTACTGGACCTTGTGGACAAAAACAAACTTGTGTTGGAGGATAAGCGCACTACCAGTGATGTTAACGCCAGGAAATGTCGATGTTGGGCTGCAATAACGAAATGGCCTGTGGCGTAAAATCGCAGTGTGAGTAAAAGCCTGTTAATTGGTGAAACAGCAGCGTTCCTGTTGGAGTTGGGTGTAATTTCTTCTTCTATCCAATCCAAAATTACCAACACGTTCTCCTTGGTGAAGCGGTATCTTTTGTGGAAATCACCATCTCAAAACTCCTCCGTCGGATTGCTCCTATCTCGAATCAGCCGTTCTGGCCGTTGAAAATTATCAACTTGTTCAAAAGCGTTGATCCAGTGCATCTTCACTTCAGTCACTTCTTAAAAAATGTCTTAAAGTAATTGGCCAGAGGGGCATACTTTTCAGTAATTACACGTATGTAAGTGTTGCAAGTGATGAACTTTCCAATATACCCCTATTCAATCACGAAATAAATCAGCCGCTTTCAACGAATCCACTTTTAAAAATGTGTAAATTCGTGCGCCGCCAGAAAAATACGCCTCTGGCCAATTACTTTAATCCAAGTTTAAACCTACCCCTTGGCAGGTTTAGAATAATCTGTTGTTTAAACCGCTGATAAAAGTTAATCCTTGTTGGTGCAGGCAGATTATTTTTTTAAACCATACTTAAACCTAGTTTAAGCCTAATCTAAGGTTTACCCACGTTGGTGCATACGGGCCAGAAGGCTGTAGAATAAAGCTCTGAAGTGAATTACCTTCTTCTGAAATATCACAGCTCTCTGATACCTCACAGCTTCGTGTTTCTCCATGCATGTCCCCCGCCGGTCGCTTATCTGACATACAAGACTGCCGTTTTTCGGAATCGTGGCGAAAGTCCTACATTTCATGACCGTGAGACAGACGGCAGAACATGAAATGACTGACTTTTCTTCTCCACGATCCAAAGTAGGTGACCGTAAACTCCAACCTGTCACGATAATTTGGTAAATAGCATTATTTCCCGTGGCTTTCATTTCGAAAGCCGAAAAGTACTGATTGTTGTTCCTCACTGGCCTACCTGTCCTGAGAGGCCTCAGGTTTGATACTGATTGTTGTTCCTCACTGGCCTACCTGTCCTGAGAGGCCTAGGTTTGATACTGGGTCACTGTTTGATCGAAGCCCTTTGCGCCATCGTGAGAACTTGGGCGACCATCAGTGAACGTCACATCGACTATCTCGCGACGTAAAGAAGGATGAAATCTCGCGTCTAGCGGGTAAATCGGATGTGACCGTACGATTTTCAGGAGTAAAGATCAGTCCTAACTTTCACATCACGTGATATGAGGAAGGACACATCCCATGTAGTCGACTGAGATAATCCTGGAACTCCACGTGTATTGGCTATACGTCATAAAGACTACACCACTAACCCTGGAAGCTTTCGCATGAATTTCTGTATTGACCCACATCGAGAAATCAATGTACCAATCAGAGCCCTCCTGAGATTTGCCCGTAGTCGGAGGGCGAAGCGATGTCACAACCCTTGAGCCAAGATGACTGAGATGCAGCTAAGGAGAGTGTCGTTTTTGAGAAGAGATTTGTTGCAGGTGAAGTGATGACAAAATTAGTCGATACAGTGTTTGTTCGCGAGAAGAGGAAGTGATAAGAAGGATTATTGATCCACCAATCGATCGACGGCTCTTCATGTCTTACTCACAAAAGCATCATGTCCAATAGATTATTGTTTGCTATTGCATTCATACAATGGCCCGGCTTTCATGCAAAAGCCTGGACACACTTCATTCAAAAAGAGATCACTTTTTATGGGACCAGTCGCCTGCATTGCCTATTTGTGCTGGGGGGGGGGGGATAACTTGCGATGAGCAGGAATCCATGCCCCTTGTAGGCTATACACGGTAGGCCTACAAAGTTGAGTTTGAATTCAAAATCACTGTGATTTTCCATTGATTTCAAGCTTCAGACCAGAAATCGCTATCCCGCTTGCGTTTCAGTTTTCATGAAAACCAACTTCTGCAGACCAGAATCTTCCTGAGGGATCGGTTTTGTTTCATTTCGACTTCATTTCTCATTTCTTGATTTACAGCTGTCCATCGAGTTTGCCCACCTTACCTCCAAATAACCCTCTTGAATAAAGGGTCAACCAGCACTTAATAAAGTGGACCTTATCAGATTACGATCCCCAATCTTCCTTTTGACAGGTGTTTGACCCTTACTTGTCCCTATATTTGGATCTCATTCATGGTGCCCACTCCCCGGAAAATCTGCCCTTCTCGAAAATGTGAATTAATTCCAAAGATCTCATGTGTGAGGGCTCTTAAATACTGAACAAAAGGGTGCACATCAACCGAAAAGTACAAAAGATAGCTATTAGTCACCAGTTTGACCACCAGTGCTGTCTGTTTGTTGATCATTGAGTCAGACAAACATGTCGCGCCGACCATTTCCGGAATTGTAAGAAAATTCTTTATGCTGACATCTTTCGCTTTGAAATATTGCAGGAAGTGAACATTTGCAGACTAGGCACACATAGATCTAATATTCAAAGAAATCGTGACCATTGGTCATACTGCCAAGATGCAACACTTCACTGAACCGCACAGGACCGGTGTAACAACTGCCAATGTCCCCGGTTTTTCAGTGTTTCCCTCTGTGCTGGGACCGTACTGACAACAGACGCTAGGGAGACCCATGAGTGTTCAACAGGGCAGGACAATAAGGGGAACACTGACACAAAGAAACACTGATAGATGTTACACCAGTGCAAAGATTTTGAATTTTCCCATTTGTGAAAGCTCGGGCCCTGCTATACATAAGCCGTGGTTACACTACATAGAACCCCGGGTTTTTTGACACCCGGGTCCAGCCCGGCTCTGAAAAATCCCTCCTGAGGCCCGGTGCCCGTCAACACTACTCAAGTTTTGTGACGGGGACCTAAATTAAGCCCTCCAAAACCTGTTCGAGCTCGGAGGGGATTATTACCAGACTGGGCCGTCACGCGGTACCGTGATTCGCGCTTTACCGTGATTTTGTGGTGAAAAGAGGAAGTGGATCGAATGTGGCGCAACCGCACAACTGCTCGCCGAGCATGGTGGGAATGGTGGTCGCGCTGCAGCGTGATATCACGGGGCAGTTGAAGTCAACGTTTTACAATGGTTTACTTGTGAAGAATACAACAACAATCGCGGCTAACCGAGGCCACCCGAAGATAAGAGACTTTACCACTTCTAATTTCAAAAAAGCGTCAATCGTTTAAAAAAAGCGTCATTTTGAAATGACCTGTCCAAATGCAATCTCTATCATCTTATCTACATACCAGAACTGAATTTCAGGCTTTGCAGGCGTTTATGGCGCCGAAAATGGCATATAATGCAGGTAGGCATGGCAGGCCTGCCATTACGGCTGTCGAAGTAAATTTCGGTCGAAAATTGCCTGTAAAATCTTTAAACGTGAGTATGACACAGTGAATTCTTGCTTGTTTATTGACAAAAATTGTATAAGTTTACGGTGAGAAGTTTCCGTCCCCTCCACGCAGGATTGTAGGTGTTTTCTGCCAAAACAAATATTGTATTTTGTACAATCATTGCGCGGTTGGGCGCGACAAAGTCACGTGCACGTTTCCATCACGGTACCGCGTGACGGCCCAGTCTGATTACACCGCGTTTTTAACAGGTGTGGACAACACGGGTTTTTTATGTAGTGTAACAAGGGCTATAGCCTGACGGAATAAGCTGCGACTTTATAAAAGGAGACACATGAAGAAACTTGTTGATATATCGTACAGCGTTTCGCAAACAAATAAGGGGAAACACTGACATAAAACTGGCAGTGAATGCCGACTGGTGGCCAGCTTGGTCAGAAGTCTGTTTCCCATTTTACTACTAAGTCTCTCTGCATACAACAGCTCATACTTAGGCCTATTAGCCCAAAGAAAAAATATTATTGGTAGGCTTAACCTGTACAAACGGAGTGATTCACATACAATCAAATCATGACCATGGATCATTATGCTAACGCATTCCTCATGCACATTAATATCACCAGGTAGGTCCTATCTGGCAAACTCGTCCCCAGTGGGTTTACGTTCCTACAACACCACTGGAAAGGGCTGACGACTTCAGCAATACTGCGCATGCGCAATCGACTAATTTTGAGGCGAATCACGCCGAGGCCGCGATGATGTTCGCAACAAACCATGCTAACTATTCGTTTGAAATTGCTCTAATACTCAAACAACTTCGTGTTTTGGGAGTATTAAATGGCCTTTTAGGCATATATGATGTTTTTCAGTCATCGAAGAACGAAACATTGTAGCTACGTCTACACGGGGCATTTTAACTCCAGTTAACCGTCTACACGGGGCCTTGTCTCGAGACAGTTGTCGTGTAGACGCGCTCGCCTGTCTGTCTCGGGACAAAGGCCTATATTGGTTCCGTATTTATCAATGTGTGCATTGAATGGAATGGACGTCAGATGGCGCGTAGTGTTGAGAACACCATCACGTCATGCATCCGTGTAGACGCTCCGGGCGTTTTCGAATCCTCGTTCTTGACCACACTCGTGCTGACCTATAGACATGGCCCGTTGATTACGGGGCTATGTTTGCCAAGTTGGTTTTTGCATCCCGTTTTGAAATCCTCGTTGTGAGAAAGCCAGAAAGTTTAACATAACAATTGACCCCTCATCTTGTAGCTAATTACCAGTAGACTTAACCTGTGTAAACAGCATGGCGTGTATCTCGTCAACACAGGTGTGCAGACCGATAGAAGCTGAAATTTTAGTTCCAAAGTTTCCATAATGCACGTTTTTGCCGTGGAAAAGCATTGGAAACTGTTGCGTCGTGACGCCAATGACGTAACGTCACGCCCGCCGCACACACGAATTGTGACCATTTTTCCGATGATTGCCTCAATAAAACCACTCATTTCTAAATCTTCTATCATTTGAGTTCCAAAATTTTTGGATTGTCAATATCCAGAAGTAATCCCCTTTCCAATGGCCAAAAAGAATAAAATTATTGTCAAGCTAAATCTGATTTCTGCTAAGATCTTTAGGAGATGGTCGAAAACTGGACCGGGTGTCCCGTTATTTCTGGGCCATGTCTATAGTTCATGTAGCTGCTGACTCAACTCGAGAACGGCTGTCTCGAACGCCGAGAACGCAACTCGACTCGTGCCAAGAACGTGTTCTGCTCAACCCTCCGCTCACTCTGAAACAGACCCGAGTCGACGTTCATTGCCTGACGTTATCATAAAATCCAAGTCTCGAATGAAATCTCGCGGGACCAGATTGCCCTCCGCTGAGTGGGGAGTGAGAAGAACACGTTCTTGACCCGACACGGGTTGTGTTCTCGTCGTTCGAGACAGCCGTTCTCGAGTTGAGTCAGCAGCTACATGAACTGGGTCAGCACGAGTGTGGTCAAGAACGAGGATTCGAAAACGCCCTCCGTTACTTGTCTCGGGTTATTTTGTCTCGAGACAAAGTTGACCCGAGACAAATTAGTCTCTCGTGTAGACGTAGCTTGTGTGAAACAAACATTTTGGCACGCTGCCAGCGGTTGACCAGAAATCTTGGTCAGGTCGTAGCCCTTGCCAGAGATACCTTCGGATGAGGTAGATCTGGGAACGAGATTGCTTATCTGGGTTCATCTGAAGGATATGACATCATCATCTGCAATGTTTCACCATCAGATTTATGCAATTTATTAGCTGTGGTTGTTTCAGAAATAATTTCTTTGATAAGAATGCATGTCTTGCTTTCTTTCAACAACAAATAGATGGTATGAGCAGGCCTGGTGAAAATTATATAAGTTCCATGCAGTGTTCCGATTGCAACGAACTCCCGTCGAACCTAAAATGGAGCACCACGAACATTTAGATGACTAAACTTGAGCAAGGAACATCTCGCTTACACAGGGCGTGAGAGTTGTGAGAAAATGACCATATGGGCTAGTGCCCCCTNACACATACGAAAAGGCAAGGATCAACCATGGCACTTTGGAGACCGACAAAGCAAGACTGTCTCATGCACGTTTTTTTTTTTCAATTACATCTCATTATATATGGCTATACACAAGACAGATTTATCCAAAACTAGTTTCATGCATGTGCATGTAGCCTACATATGTAGGTAGGCCTACATGTACCACCCAATTAAATGTTACTCTGAAGTACACAGATGGATGCAGGTTGCTGGCTTGCACCTATGACCTACCCTACAGTGTAAGCCACTGCTTTGTCGACTTACACAGGACTGACTGAAACAGGCCTACACCGCAAAAAGCGACTGTCAAATGATAGGCTATTCCTTCTGCCTGCTGTTAAGCCACTGGTGCCAAACAATTCACACAATAACAGTTTCACTTCTTCAAGCAGTCAGGCCACCGCCAGGAACAGACGCATACTTTTCTCCTTTCTTCTTCTTCCTCTTGTTCTTCTTCACAAGCGTAACAACAACGATGACGACAGCAAAAAACACCACGACGCCCACAATGATAACAATGATAACCCACAGGGGTAGACCATCCTGTCCGTAGAGAATATCAATGGTACGAGTGTCACTGCCGAACTTCCCAGTGCCTGAACACTCGATCTGACCACTGTCGGCACTGCTGACTTGGGACACAGTGAAAACGTACTTATAAGTGTACCAGTTACTGGTACTTGTAAAATTTACCACCTCGACAGTTGTCTTATTCGATGGGAGAGGAGAGCCTGAAACAACGCGATACGAAACTTGAGGGTAACTGTTATAATCCTTCATCCCACATTCAAATGTAGAGGTCAGTCCTTCATCACCACGGACTTCCTCCTTCAGAATAAGTTTTGGCCTTTTGCATCCGATGTCTTTTACGAGATCCATTGTCGCCAAACTCTTCTGGTGCAATCTGAACGGCATCATACACACTACGTCTGCTTTCGGCTTCTTTTCCGTCAGCCACCGATGAATGTCTGCAACTTCGCAGTTACAGAAAAACGCATTGTCTTCCAGTTTAATCTCCGCCTTGGAGACTGTTCTGAACGGATGCGCTTTCAAGTGGCTCATCTGATTTTTTCGTAAGTCTAACGTTACCAGATTGTCCAGACCGGCAAAGGCATTCGGCTGGATTTGACGTACAGGATTTTTCATTGCACTTAAGTTCAACATTTTAAGATTCGTCAGTGATTGATACACATTGTCTTTTAGTGTATCTAAATTGTTTTTGCTTAGATCCAAACTCTCTAATGTTCCTTTAACGTGAGCCAGTATCTCTGGTCTGAATTCCTTCAACTGATTTGAACTTAGGTTGATTGATTTTAGGGAGGTGAGTGGTACCAGGGCATCATTCGATAAACTCATCCCAGGGTTCCCAGCTAAATCCAAAGTCTCTAGTTTTGTAAGACCGGCGAAGGTGGTTGACGTCAACGCCTGAACTGTCGATGATCGCAGCGACAGCGTCTTGAGTGAAGTCAGTTCCTTAAATTGATTCCCCGAAATCGAACTAAGAGCATTGAAGGAAAAATCCAAAGTTTCCAGACCAGAAAGTCCTCGTAATACATTCTCTTTGATGACACCGCCGGAGAGTTTGTTGTTGCTGAGGTCAAGTTTCCGAAGAGAGACAAGTGGAGCGAAAACTTCGAAAGGGAATGTGATGGGTAAATCACTATCGGTGTCGGTGATGGTGAGTTCCGTTACTTGACTGAGACCATCAAACGCCGTTGCCCTGATACCATTCCCAGAAAATCGAGCATTGATGAACCGCAGTTTTTTCAGCCCTGGTAAAGATTTAAACGTACTTGCCGAGATTGAAGCGAGTCCAGTGTCCTCGAATATCAGTTCCTCAATAGAAGGGAAGCCTGTCGCTAAACTGCCAACGACAATTTCTAGTTTTCCTGAATTTTCCAAACCGACGCATCGAACTGACTTTCCACTGCAGGTACAATGGTCTGGCTCGGGGCAAGTTTGTCCCAATGAATTTTGAACCATCAGAAGGTTACAAAGTAAGAAGTATAGCATTCCTTTCCACGCCATGCCTTCCCTCTACGAATAGGATCAGGTGTAATGCCCTTGCGAATATACTCAATAACAAACTTCCTATGTATAGGTATGAAATGTTACGAAATCGAAATCGATGATATCCGGAATACGGTAAGAGGAATGCTACACGGTATGTATTCCAGCCAGAAAACACAAACTTAAAGCCCTATATCGTTACGGTAATCACTTCAATTTGTTGTCTCCTCCTCGGGGCTCATCCAAGTGATTGTGCCATTAATACTGAATGGAATCTTCAAAATACATGCCCGTCGGACTTGCACCCGGGGCGACGGGGGACGTTCAATGCTGTGCTTATTGCTCAGATATCTGGTAGGCAAAGAATGTAGGGGGAAACCAGAGTTACCCAATAGATGCTTCTCTCTCAGTTGCTCAAGAAATACCGACCGTTTCATGTCAGTGTTGGTGTCTGAACTCAGAACTTGAGGAAAGCGGACCCCGCCATTTCTGACTGGGAAGAATTCATATCTGTAAACCCCTCCTGATACCTGAGCAATCTCACTACCATTCCATCCCATCCAGCATCAAGAAACCCTCAAGAGAGATCAAGTTATATTAATCTGAAAATAACCTTTAGAAGTCTTTGTGTGGGTGAACAATAATGTCATGTCTCCGAGGAATCAACACTCATATGTCAGATGGAAGGCGCTCAAAAGATTTTTCAATTTTGCCTTTGAATGTAAATAAAGTAAAGAGGCAGACCTATAAGCCTCGTGTGAATAGACGCTGAAAGTTAATTCCAGTTCAATTCTAAAGAAACTTTAATATTGGTTAACTCTTTGTGTGTCATCGATTGGTTTTCATGTTTCATCCTCCCCCTGTGTCCGTTTTGATGTTTCATCCTCCCCCTGTGTTCCGTCGATCTATTGATATATTGTGATGTCGTCATTTCAAGCTTTACTTCCTCCTTTCAGATCCCGAACGGTCTGGCGAGTATGGACGGACGACTGAAAAAAGACGACAGAATCCTAGAGATCAACAATCTTGATATGACGTACGGGACACAGGAACAGGCAGCAGAAGTTATACAGGTAAATATGTGCTTCGTTATCACAGGAAGGACAGATCTATGACCCATTTCCCCAAATCCTGTGGAACTGAATGACTGATTGAACTCTCTCAACCTTCATCACCTTCATTGGACCATACCCATCTTATTTTTCACCAACAAATCCATTAAGCTGATTGTTCAACATCAGTTTTTTGTGCGACGTGGTCTTTTTCTGAGTCTGTGTTCAATCTCTGTTGTTTCCTTGATTGAAAGTGAACTAATTAGTGTTAAAGGTTTGGTTTCTTCTGGTGGAATGGATGAGAAAAGATTAGAGATTGCCAGTGTGAGAGACAGGTCCTGGTAGAGAGAGATGACCTCTTGGCAGACGTATCCACTGAGAGAGGTCCCTCTGGGTGAGGGTAACTCCTGGTGGAGGTGCCCACGAGGAAGGTGTCCTCCTGGAAGAGGTGTCCTCCTGGCAGAGGTGTTCTCATGGAGATTTCTGATGAGGGAGGTGTCCTGGCCTCTTGTCCAGAATGAAACCTTGATTGTGTTTTTGTTTACAATTTCAGAGTAACCCAGAAAAAGTACAGTTTGTCGTGATGCGCTGCAGCCGCCCTCAGACTCCTGACCTGATACGGTCAACGTCAAAGGATTGTATAGCAGAATCTATATTATCAGAATGTCAGAAACCGAGTGAGGGGTCGAATACAAGTAGGCTATGCAAGGAACGAACTGTGACAATACAGAAAGTAAGTACTCGTGTCTTTCATCACAACAAGTCATAAAATTAAAAAAGGGCCTACAAATATGATTCTACTCCAAAACTTCTCTTTTCTTCTCGACTCATCAAGAACCAATCGCAGGCTTCTCATGTTTTCTTACTGTTTTCAGAATCCCTCCGAATCATTGGGAATCAGTGTGGCAGGTGGCGTCGGTAGTCAACGCGGTGATGTCCCCGTCTATATAACCAATATCCAACCTCAAGGTGTGCTTGGGCGGAGTAGACAAGTCAAGGTAAGAGATTCTGCACGTACCAGGGCTGATTCTTGGAGGATTCCAGGTTTCAATAATGTTGTTTCTTGCCAAACATAGCCTGGGCCCATATTCAGAAAACCTTGCTAGCTTAGTTGGTTGGTAGTTGTGTACATTGGCCTGTACAAACTGGGTACTTAAGCAAGTAAATAAGCCTAGCAAGGTTTTATGAATCTGGGCCCTGAGATCTCTACAGGTAAACCACCACTAGGTGTAGCCTGATCCCTTCCCCTAACCCTCCACTCGGCCCTGAAGGGTCAATGCTTTTAGCTGCTTGTTGACTATAGCCGGTGGGCCGAGATCCCTTAGACAACGTCTGGTCGTCTGCCATTGATCAGTATCTGTTTACAAGTTATCATCTCTATTATCAAGGGCGTAGGCTGGGGGGGTGCACAGGGTGCATGTGCACCCTCCCGCAGCAGAAAGAGAGTTCCGCTCTGGACAAGCAGAAAAAAATCAACCTTGTAATCGTGTAAATTTTGGTTAAGAATAGTGCTAAATCACGTCTCAGAGCATCCAGATTCCAAAATTTTCTGGGGGAGGACCCCCAGACCCCCCTCCGGGGCACACCTTTCTTACTCTTCACCATTACTGTGAAACTTCATGCCCACACCAGCTGCAGGAGTTCCGCTTTCGCAAAATTGTGCACCTCCCCAGGCTCACACCAGCCTACGCCCTTGATTATGATCTCGTCGTTTATTGATCTGTCATTATCTACCACCTGTCTTGGGGGAGAAGCTGATGGAACATGAGGGCCGGTCGTATCGTTACAGACTCTGATGGCGGGGAGTTGTGGATTCATATAGACTTTTCCAATATTGGCAGTCTCTCAGTTCTCACCGTATGACGTCAGAAGCTTAATACCATTCAATGGCTGCTGGCATGCTAAGCTGGTCAAGCAGGCCATTGTTTAGGTGAACTAATTGTCTGAGAGGATGTGTTTGGTAGTGTTATATCATGCTTGGACAATGAATGGCCACAACGTCATGTGGGAGAACTAGTAGGCCACCATCTTTGTTGGAAAGGGCTATAGTGGCAACTTGCCTACTGTTAACTCCAGACGTGGTGTAACCCTAACTCTTGACTACCAACGATACTGTCTTGATGGGTGACTACAGAGAATAAGCAGACTTGAGGTTGATGATCATGTGTAACGAAGCAAGGTGTCCAATTGTGTGTGGTGATGTAGGGAACGTGCGAAAGGGACCATTGATTACCTCAGGATGGGTGTCTGACCTCATCCCGAGAACATCAGGGGTTCTTAGCGCTCACTCCCTTCGTCACCGCACAGGAAGGAAGGGAGTAAGTGCCAAGAACTCTGATGTTCTCAGGATGCCTGACCTAGACAGCTTCCAGATTATCATGTTAGGATGGAGTTCACTGACCTCATATAAAGGTGTCCTGCCAAAACTTGTGTTCACTCCCCTTCTATCACTTGTGTCCTCTAAGACAGGTTTGTCCTCAAGATCTTGTCCATGACTCACACAAAGATTCACATCACAATCGTTTTCTCGTTTCAGAAAGGTGATGTCTTGCTTTCAATCAACGGTGGTAACCTCGTCGGGCTGACCCACAATGAGGCTGTGAGAGCATTAAAATCTGGTGCTGAAGGGAAAACGGTGACGCTGAAGGCGATAGATGGTCCAGAGACGACGGACGGAATATCGAACTTTACCCCATCATGGCTTTACTGGTTACAGATGCCCAAGTAAGTCGACTGATGGACAGAGTCTTGCTAATATTGAACGTGTAGAGTGAGGTGTCTTGTCCTCGGATAGGTTCATTGATTCCACAGCTCGTCTCCTGAACATTTCTAATTCGTTCGACCTCCTTCCTCCACAGATCCTGCCAAATCGTGAAAACGATAGCGTTATCCCGAGGTCCAACCGGAAGTCTAGGCTTCTCCATCGTGGGGGGTAACGATACTTGTCAGGGGGTTCAACCGATTCATATAAAAACCATCGTGCCTGGGACACAAGCATCTCTGGACGGCAGGTTACGGTGAGTACAGCCAAGAAACACTATTCTCACAGTTGAGTTAGCTTTAGAATCCATTCACACGAATTTCGAGCAGTGGGATGCCGCAACCGTTGTTTCTTTCATGGTCACGGACAAAGGAAGCGGTATCGCACTGCTCGAAATTCGCGTGAATGGATTCTTAGCCTTAGGTATCCGTTTTGAAACTTAGTCGAGGTTATAGGATGACCTGTCCTACATTCATGCTTCACTGTCGAGTCACACACTGTATAAATTTACTGTGAGGACTTTCCAAAGGGGCCGTGAGAGGAGAAACCTCTGAGAACAAGTTCCAGAACTGGCCAGTTAACTTGTCAGTAAAAAGAAGTAACGAGAGTTGAGAAAACTGGCCATGCTGGTACTTACGGAAGGTGGAGAGGACTAAGTAATGTGGGGCCTCCTTCATCAGCCAGTGGTTTTGTCATCCAGTAATCAAAATGAACGTGGTCATGACCATTCCTACACTTTGGTCCCTGACTGTGTGTCATCATCCTCGCACCCAGGGTCTTCACAACCACTCCGCTTCTCGCACTTGAGGGCGGGGTATGACCGTAAATACCGAGATTCTCAGGATGGTGTGTCATTGGTGGATTGTGTTGGTCTGTTTCATGTTAACCTGATAGTACAGTCTCTCTACATTGTGTTTATATTGTGTCTTTTCTTTGTCTTTTCAGATGTGGTGATGTGATATTATCAGTGAACAACTATAACCTGAGTGACATCGCCCACAGTCATGCTGTATCTCTACTGAAACATGTTAAAGGAACTGTAGCATTAAATATTGTCTCATGGCCAGGGACGGTCGTATGATGTGCAAAGACTATCAACTCTTATCTAGTGCTAGAAACTGCAATTCTTTTACTTTTAAAGCTACGAAAGTGTTTCAAAATGCAATGGGTAAAGAGCAAATCAGGGATGAAGGATTGCTCTGTGGATGTGAAAGTTTGTTGCAATAAACCTACACCTCTAACCCTTCCTGTCCTGTACTTTCGAGGGAGGCATCTGGATGTAGCTTTTTACATCCCTTTTTCTGACCGGACACCCATGGTTTTGAGCGTGGTACATTACTGAGGAAGGCACTGGAACTTTGGAAATTCACTGGAGCTCCACTAGGACACTTGTTACTAAAGCTCACTGGATCTTAACCACAAATGGTACTGTAGTTCCACCACAAATGGTACTGTAGTTCCACCACAAATGGTACTGGAGTTCCACCACAAATGGCACTGGAGTGGCCCCACGAATGGCACTGGAGCGGCACCACAAATGGCAGTGGAGTGGCACCACAAATGGCACTGGAGTGGCACCACAAATGGCACTGGCGTGTCACACCACAAATGGCACTGGAGCCCCTTTGGTATTCTTGGTCTTGGATCTCTGTCAGCCAACGATGTTGTTGAGAACAGTTTCACGTGATGAATTCTAAGGAAGAGCTTTCTTTCTGACAGCTTTCAAACAACAACAGAATGAAGTGTTCATTGAAACCTCGACTGGCTTATTATCTTCACAATCCAGTTTGTTCAAAGTATGTTCATTTCATGAGAACAACCCATGGACTTTAGTTAAGATTTGCTGATTACGTAGTTTTGTCGTTTTCTTTTGTGCCAAATATATTTTATTGTAGAATATGCGGTATGTAGTTACTAACAAATTACATTACTACTTGTACACTAATGTACAGTGAGGTCGGAACAGATTGGTGCCATGCTAGATGAGCTAAATCACATGTACAAGCATGGACATGAGTGTACAGTGATGTCAGGTTAACTTCAGTGAAATTAACTGGTTCCATTCACGTTCCACTGATTAACACATGAAGTCACTGTGTGTTACTGTACAGGCCTTTTTGCCAGTTTAGCTTGAAGTCAGACTGATATAGCAACAGATTTAAAGGGACTATAGGGCTCATTTTGCAGTGCCACATCTTACTGTACATAACTTACATCAAGGGGTAGAGATATTGTTGAGTCTACCGAATAATTGTAGCATCTGAAAGTGGACTGAAAACAGGGATGTGTTCTATGAGCAATAAGTCCCTATAGTCCCTTTAAACATCTAAACGAGCTATATTAACTTTCCACTTGTTTTATTTACACCATATTGTTTGTGTTCATTTGTCAGCCTCTTTATGAGAAAGGGTGCATTTATTTTTACAAATTCTTCAATGTATTTGTCATTTTATCCACGCCTGACGGACATCTAGTGGTGCCTTGACGAGTTGTGTTGAGATTGTCGAATCAATCTTAGGCTGGTTGATTTTCACTGATGAGACTTAAAGAGTCGTTGCTCCTGTCACAAAGTAGGCCTAGTATATTTCATTGACATAATGTAGAGTCTAGTCAGTCTAATTCATCATGTCCAAGTCTACGGGATCTCTCCCCAGGTGAGAGTTTTCACATGCAAGTTGGCTCTCTATGGGTGACTCTGTATGGGTGACTCACCCATAGAAAACTGTTGAGAGTTGATTGTGTCATTGGTCCCAGTGGAAGCTGGACAAACTCGGCCGTGGTGACTTGCCCCATTGAGAGCCAACTCGCACAAGAAACCTCTGACAGGGAGTGGTGCCTATACAGCTTTTTCTCACAGTCAGGTGAACTGTAGGCTTTGTGATTTGAGACTCGGTTTTGTCTTGAGTAGAGTTGTACTTCCCTTGTTCATGGTCAGAACCGTGATGACGCCATGGGATAAAATCAGGGGGCCGTGATTGAACCTAATGGGGGAATTAGAATTATAGATACCGGTAGATATTCGCCCACTATGCAGAGTGATGGGTAAGTTCAGGGGTTGGGGGGTCAGTCATAGCGTAGACTGAGATATGGGTGTTCATCGGTGATGTTTTACTCAGTTGTAACATTTGACGAGATCACATAAATTTGCTGTCAAATTCTGACTGTTTTCCCTGAAAAATTAAGCATTCAAATTCTTGGCCAGTTCTCAGTAAGGAGGGTGTCCCTTTCCAGTGAATGACTTCAGCCTTTGTTTCCATATCTTCAGATTCAGATCCCTGAAAATTTGTAAAATATTTTTGTAGTGTTGTAATCCTGAAGAAGCAGATTGAAATGTAAAAAAACAGCAAAATATGCATCAGAGAATGTTGTGAAATGTCAGCTAGTGATCTTTTTTACCGTCAGATTCTTGGCGTATCTTTGTTTTTGACGTTCTGATGCAGAAAGTTCAGCTGTCCTTTGACCTTGACCTTGACCCTAGCAGCTTTTCATTGGGACCAAGATGTAAAAACGTGTGTGTAAACTGTATAATGACACCATTTGATTTCATTCCTGACATTCTACCCAAAGGCTGTTCTACATGAGTACAGACTGTTCTACATGAGTACAGACTGTTCTACATGAGTACAGACTGGTCTACATGAGTACAGACTGTTCTACATGAGTACCGGTACAGACGGCTCTATATGAGTACAGACTACTGTTCATGAGTACAGTCTGTTCATCGGTTCGTAAGGACACTGAATCAGACCAAATTGTACCGGATCGGACCAAATTGTACCAGATCGGACCGAATCGGGACGATTTTGCCCCGAATCGGAGTTGGCTTTGGTTTGTTATGAAGCTTAACCGAAAGTTCTTATATGTTTATGGAATATAATGAACAGATATTGCGTATTATCCGGGAGATAATAGATTTTTTTGATGAATGAACTCCGGTTTTGACTCTTGTTGAAAGCCAGTCTAATGTCAGTAGCAAATTCTCTTATCTGCCGTCGACACAGCCGTGGCGCTACAGTGCTTGCTGTCCTTGTGCTATAGCGTGCGTGTTTCAGACGGTAGATTTCTTACCGGTACAAAATTCAAGGATAAAGTGGAAACTTGTGTTTTATTTTTATTTCTAAGTCATTATAATTCATGATTCTTGCGTTTAAAAAGAAAAATGAATGTTAGTTGATTCTGATTCGGTCCGATCCGGTGTTCTTACGAACCCGTCTGTTCATGGGGGAATAACCTAGATTGAGATCTAACCTAGATCTTGGTTATTCCTCCATGGTCTGTTCTACACGAGTACGGACTGCTGTACATGGTACCGTACAGGCTAATCTTTTACTCTATTTTGTGTTAATAATGTGCTGTTGATCACAAATCTGCCGAATTCAGTCATTCATTAGTTGACAATAGGTGGCGTCAGGGCAATCACTGGGGTAAAACAAGTATTAAGATTTATGTTGCTATTGGAAACTGCCACTGCTGCTGCTACGATATCAGATCTGTTGCTTATGTGTTTTCATCTTTAGAGTTCCCTTCTGAGACCTTTTTCTTCTTGCTTATCGTCTTAAAAGGGGTCAAAGTGAATAATGGTACGTGAGGTCCACGGTTGTCTTGATATTGTACATGAACAAAATGAAAAAAAGTTTGTATTGTTTTGTGTTTGTCTTGATCAGAACCACGTCCAGTCACTCAGGGTCGGCAGATGAAATATTCCTGATTGAATTCACTTAAGCAAACTGTCATCTACAGTCGTCCGCAAATTTATTCATACCCCATGAAAAATTATGGGAAAAATATTTAGAAAATACCTATCAGTTGCACTTGCACGTCGTGGGCCTCATCTAATGACTTTTAGTCGAAATGTACACAGATTGAAAATTTTTGGCAAAATATCACAAAGATATCGCAATTTCAAAATATCATGAAAAACCTAAATTTTGAAAATTTCAAATATTTGATTCGAAATTGATTTCATATCATACTACCTTATCATGGAAACTTTGTGAAGAAATATTGTAATATAGACCGTTCTCAAACTGACGTAAACGAGAAAGATCTGTGCACTTCTGCCGAAATTTCAACCATAATAACCTCGGTCTGAAGCTGAATGACGTGACGCAGACAGCCCCACGGCAGTGACATCGACGACGTTGCGTCAGATTCAACCATTGCTGAATAATGGATTGCGTCACGTCACCCGGTTTCAGATCGAGGTTATGGTTGAAATTTTGGAGGAAGTGCGCAGATTTGGTAATTTGAGAATGGTCTATACCACTTTGTTTTTGCGGCATAATTTTTTAAAAAAATGGTGATTTCGATGCCTTTTTTTTCATTTGTTGTTTTTGCGGCATAATTTTTTAAAAAAATGGTGATTTCGATGCCTTTTTAGCTCACCGGGGTGAGCTATTACGATGGGGAAGCGTCCGTCGTCCGTCGTCGTCCGGCGGCGTCCGTCGTCGTCGTGTTCCGTTAGCAGGGCACGTTTCGTAACCGCTGGGGCTATGGATCTGAAACTTGGTACATACATAGCCCTAGGTCAGATGACCCATGACACCAAGTTTAGGTCAGATTCGATTGTTGGCTTGGCCACCAGGTGGCCAAAACCAAAAACACAAAAAGTGCAATAACTCCTGAACTAATGACTGGATCATCTCACAAATTGAAAATTCAAATGATATTTTTTGCAATTTCACAAAATCGAAGTGAGATTTTCGAAAACTTTCTTCACTGCAGTTTTTAGAATTGATCGTAGGAAGATATGATTTCTAATGTACGACAGCATTTTAGTGCCGTGAAAAAAATATTTTTTATCTCGTAATTTTTTTCAAAATTCTTGAAATTATCAAAGTATCAAATTGAAAATTCAAATGATATTTTTTGCAATTTCACAAAATCGTAGTACGAAAGCATTAGTACGACAGCATTTTAGTGCCATGAAAAAAAAAATTTTATCTTGTAATTACGAGATAACATCTCGTAATTACGAGACAACATCTCGAAATTACGAGATAGTTTTCTCGAAATTACGAGATAACATCTCGTAATTATGAGATAACATGTCGTAATTTAATACGAGATAACATCTCGTAATTACGAGATAACATCTCGAAATTACGAGATAGTTTTCTCGAAATTACGAGATATTCACATCTCGTAATTTCGAGATGTTATCTCGTAATAACCTGATTACGAGATAAAAATAATTTTTTCCAAATGCTTTCGTAGATTTCGAATCAGATATTTGAAATTTTAAAAAGTTGAGTTTTTCATGATACTGTAAACCGTGATATTTTCGTGACGCTAAATGTTCGCGATTTTGGTGATCTACGAATTCGCGGAGAATAAATATTTGCGATTGGAACCCTTCAGCTTCAAAAGAATAAGAAGAAGAGTAATTTTCGCGCGATTTATGTTCGCGTTTTGACCCTTGAACGCGAAAATAAAACGCATGCGAAAATTTTACGGTTTACAGTATTTTGAAATTGTGATATCTTGTCATATTTTGGCCATATTTTTTAAATCTCTGTATATTCCAATTAAACATGGTTCTGGTGTCGATTAACACTTATATATGTTACATGTAGTGTAAACTATATTGACTCTATTGAATGATTTACACAATGCTTGTACATAGAATATATGTAATAAAAGGAAAAGTGAAATGTTATTTATCGCATTTTTAATTCATTTAATTCAAATTCAATTTTCAAAAATATTGAAAATTCAAATTCTAATTACAAATTTCATTTTTTGGAGGGACATCGCCGTCCAAAAAATCATTTCGGTCCCTCCAAAAAATCATTTCGGTTCGGTCCCTCCAAAAAATCATTTCGGTCCCTCCAAAAAATCATTTCGGTCCCTCCAAAGAATCATTTCGGTCCCTCCAAAAAATCATTTCGGTCCCTCCAAAAAATCATTTCGGTCCCTCCAAAAAATCATTTCGGTCCCTCCAAAAAATCATTTCGGTCCCTCCAAAAAATCATTTCGGTCCCTCCAAAAAATCATTTCGGTCCCTCCAAAAAATCATTTCGGTCCCTCCAAAAAATCATTTCGGTCCCTCCAAAAAATCATTTCGGTCCCTCCAAAAAATCATTTCGGTCCCTCCAAAAAATCATTTCGGTCCCTCCAAAAAATCATTTCGGTCCCTCCAAAAAATCATTTCGGTCCCTCCAAAAAATCATTTCGGTCCCTCCAAAAAATCATTTCGGTCCCTCCAAAAAATCATTTCGGTCCCTCCAAAAAATCATTTCGGTCCCTCCAAAAAATCATTTCGGTCCCTCCAAAAAATCATTTCGGTCCCTCCAAAAAATCATTTCGGTCCCTCCAAAAAATCAT
>NMRB01002324.1:97696-111201 GCA_002633025.1 Notospermus geniculatus
AAAAATCATTTCGGTCCCTCCAAAAAATCATTTCGGTCCCTCCAAAAAATCATTTCGGTCCCTCCAAAAAATCATTTCGGTCCCTCCAAAAAATCATTTCGGTCCCTCCAAAAAATCATTTCGGTCCCTCCAAAAAATCATTTCGGTCCCTCCAAAAAATCATTTCGGTCCCTCCAAAAAATCATTTCGGTCCCTCCAAAAAATCATTTCGGTCCCTCCAAAAAATCATTTCGGTCCCTCCAAAAAATCATTTCGGTCCCTCCAAAAAATCATTTCGGTCCCTCCAAAAAAATCATTTCGGTCCCTCCAAAAAAATCATTTCGGTCCCTCCCAAAAAATCATTTCGGTCCCTCCAAAAAATCAAATTTTTAATTATATTTTTAATTTTCAATTTTTTTGAAAACTGAATTTGAAATTGCGCAGCGCCGCGGCAGTGCAGTGCAAATTATTCAACTTTTCGAAGATGAAGACGTCCTTGATGACTCTGGGAGGGAGATGGATCAGCAGTGAAAAGAAAATGAAACAAAACAAACGAAATATATTTTTTACTCGCATCATTCTTTATTTGACTAAAAAATAAACATAAGCTGAACTGGCATGTACGGTGGCCCATAAGGGACATTTGTTTTTCATTTTATTTTATTTTTTTCGTACTTTTCTCCGTGGAATAAACTTTCCTCCGCGGAAATAATGTTTTCTCCGCGGAAATAAAGTTTTCTCCGCGGAATAAACCTTTCCCCACGTGGAGAAAACTTTTCTCTGCGAAAATAACCTTTTCTCCGCGGAAATAAAGTTCATTCCGCGGAAATAACTTTATTCCGCGGAGAAAAGTTTTCTCCACGTGGAGAAAAGTTTTCTCCATGTGGAGAAAACTTTTCTCCACGGAATTAAACTTTCCTCCGCGGAATTAGACTTTTCTCCACGAAATAAACCTTTCTCCACGTGGAGAAAACTTTCCTCCGCGGAAATAAAGTTTTCTCTGCGGAAATAACCTTTTCTCCGCGGAAATAAAGTTTATTCCGCGGAAATAAAGTTTATTCCGCGGTAATAACTTTATTCCGCGGAGAAAAGTTTTCTGCATGTGGAGAAAACTTCTCTCCATGGAATTAAACTTTTCTCCGCGGAATTAGACTTTTCTCCGCGGAATTAAACTTTTCTCCGCGGAAATAAAGTTTTCTCCGCGGAAATAAAGTTTATTTCGCGGAAATAACTTTATTCCGCGGAGAAAAGTTTTCTCCACGTGGAGAAAACTTTTCTCCACGGAATTAAACTTTTCTCCACGGAATTAGACGTGGAAAAACTCTGGCTTTGATCAGCGATTTCCACAGAGTTTAATTCCGCGGAGAAAAGTTTAATTCCGCAGAAAAAAGTTTTCTCCGCGGAATAAAGTTATTTCCGCAGAGAAAAGTTTAATTCCGCGGAGAAAAGTCAAATTCCGCGGAGAAAAGTTGTGAAATGTAAAAACAAAGTTGGAGCGAGTTTTTATTCATTTCAACTTAAAAATATATGATTTGAACTTCAAATTTTGGGCTTCAACTAAAAAATATTCCTGTCAACTTCAATATGTTTATTTGTAATTTTTGAAGCAAACGGCGTGCCATACTGTCCAAAAATTCATTTACGTCCAAAATTCAAAAATTCAAAATTCAAAAATATCACAGAGATATCACAATTTCAAAATATCATGAAAATATCAACTTTTTAAAATTTCAAACATTACATCTGATTCGAAATCAAAATCATATCATCCTATCACCAATCCTTTAAACTGCAGTAAAGGAAGTTTTCCGAAAATCTTACTTCGATTTTGTGAAATAGGAAAATATCAATTGAATTTTCAATTTGATACTTTGATAATTTCAAGAATTTTGAAAAAAATCGAATGCCATCAGGCTCACATAGTCAAATGAAAAAGATCCCAACGTAATTTTCTGAGTTGTTCAATCATATGAGATAGTAATTTCAATAAATGGCAAAAAATTAAGAAAAAGGCATTGAAATCACCAGTTTGCAAAAACGAAGAGGTATATTCATGCCAATATTTCTTCACAAAGTTTCCATGATAAGGTAGTATGATATGAAATCAATTTCGAATCAAATATCTGAAATTTTAAAAAGTTAGGTTTTCATGATATTTTGAAAATGTGATATCTCTGTGATATTTTGGCCATATTTTTTAAATCTCTGTACATTCCAATGAAGCCTTTTTGAAGACGACTCACAAGAGTAAATCTACTGTACAGATATTTCACAACATGTTTCCATGACAGCAGAATAAAGTCATACAATGTAAAGATTGTGGCAAGAAAGCAGATCGTATCGACACAAACAGGCTGAGAATTCAAACCACTCCAACTGATGAGGTCTCCAAAATATATCACAACAAACAACACACAATGTGAAACAATAGAAAATATTACAAGTGGTCTCCAACATTTGCAAATTTTCAACCCCACACCGGGATATTCGTTAGGTATATGAAAACGCAAGTTACCAAAGGCTTCAAGTGGATTTACGACTGTGAAGCCATTGTTAACTGGCGTTTTCATATACTGTATACTTCTAGGTTATGGGGAACTTAGGCACTTCCACATCAAAATCCAAGAAGTGAAATTCCACTTCTGACGATACGGGATTCATAAACATACTTAAGTCAAAGTGTGAAATTTATCTTCTGTGTTAAACACTTAGAGCCGTATTCTCATCCTGAGAATATAAGGCATTCTTACTGCTCGCTCCCTTCGTCACCGCAGACAAACCCCTGAGAGAATCCACCTGAATTGCTGGGTATTTGCGAACGCCATTCTGAGTCACCTTAAGAAGACAGGCGTTACACGTAGATTGTATCGTAGTGTCACGCACAACAAAGTCATGACAGTGTTGAATTCAACCTAAAGTTGAGTTAGCCTATCCTACATTCATCGCACAGAATGTATATCATTCTCAGGCCACGCTGGAGTTTATTTCATGTTGACCTGCTGGGTCAGCTTTGTTCAAACCTGCGTAGTTCATGTGTATCAATCACCGGCCTACTTGGGATGAGATGGTGGGATGAACATTTGCTGGAATGGCTTTGATACTCCAGCGATGCAGGTGGATTCCCTCAGGGGTTTGTGTGCGGTGACGAAGAGAGCGAGCAGTAAAAACGCCCGATATTCTCAAGATGCGTATTCTGGAAGCTTCCTCTAAGGTTTACCTTTAGCTATTGTTTGCAAGGAAGAATACAAAAGCCTAAAGTGGACCTTGGAGTTAACGTTACCTAAAGTTTTGCAAAACATGCCGCCTTGATGAAGACTACATGTAACAAACCACTGTAACAAACAATGCCTCCTACTGGAGGCGGGCAATATGCTACAGCCCCTGTTGGAGACGGGTATATAAAACTTGAAAATCAGAGAGGAAGAGCTTGGGAGGGGAGGGGGATTTTTCCCTTTCTCTGCCCTCTAACAATGAGCACAAGAAATATGCAACAGAAAAAATCATTCCAAAAATTCCCAATTTGGTGGAGCAACTAATGGCTCTTGATTATGACCAAATTTTGTGCATGTCAAATGTGAGGAAGTATTTCTTCTGCAGTTCGTCTAAGGCACTAGAACATTGTCATGGGGCTATCCCATTCAACTTATCCGTGAGTCCGCCCTAAACCCAGAAGGCATGAGCAGTGTTTGGAGCCAACATCGCGACGCTACCAACGCCATGCACTCCGTGCACTCCGCGGCTATAAGCAACTTGTGCTAGGACCTGCTTGGTAGAAGCATTGGGAGTATCAACAGATACACATGGATCTGTATTGTTTTTAACACAGTTCCATGTCCCAGTCCCTATCCAATTCCACCCCTCACCTGGTTTCCTCATTGGGATCATGATTGATATCCATGTGTAGCAACACATGTATATCAGGAGGGAGCTTTGAATGATGACTGAATGAGTTACTTCACCTACTCAAACCTCGCTGAAACTTCCAATGATGAAAGGCCTTTCTATCATATTTTCACTGCACCCCAAAAAGAGTTATAACAATATTGAAATATAATCAAAAGACCTGAACTCATCGTTGTAAGCTTCCTCCTATATCAAGCCGATTTCACCAGGGTGCCTACCGTCTTAGGTATCCACTCTACGGCCCGAAGGAAGTTTCTGACAATGCCCAAGCCTCTCCACAGACTAACTGACACACCTGTAGCCAGGGAGAAGAAATCTCCCCACCTTTGAACATTTTTAATGGATTAATGCTCAATCTCACTTTGCACTTGGCTGAGCTGAGCTCTGTCGTTTATCCAATGTTTGGATTGCTTTTAAAATAGGCTTCCTCTCTGTTTTCAGAACACCACCAATATCCGAGTGGCTTGAGGCATGCATTGTAGGAATGGTGGGTGTGTTTCTTTACATCAGCGAACTTATACAATAATGTTTCAAGTACTGGTACATCCCAGTCTAGTTTCCATGTAAACAAGATTCTGAGTAGGGATGAGCCTGGATTAGCAGATAATCAAAAGGACGGATGTTTAACAAGAGTAATAATGGACGGCATAAGATAAAAATTCATGATCACAGTACGCAAGAAATAACTTAACATTCATTCATATTTACATATTAAATCAATCATCAAATAAATAAGTGTAATTCATCATCTCTATAGATTGTTTCTAAACAAATGAACCAAGCCTTGCAGTATTACATGAATATAATCTATTCTTAATGATTGTACAACATCTCGGCAAGCCATGGAGGGAATGAGTCAAGTGAGATTTGTTGAAGTTTACGGCAAGCTCAGTAGAGAGAATTTGTAGTATTGCTTTGCATAACAAGGCTTGGTCCACAGGACGGATAAATGAGATGAAAACTCCAAATATAATCCAATATAATAAATACATATTTACACTGAATTAATTAAATGCACAAATACCCTAACAAAGTTTACTCAAATGCACTGCGTTGCACAAAAAGTCATACAACACATCACTGAAGTCACATTGACTGTTACACGTATGAGAAAAGAAATTCGCAGATGAAAAGTGTGTCCTCTAAAGTCTCAGTACAAATACATCATCCTCCCACAGCAGGGGGCTTTACCTCGCTCCTGAAGAGGAGCGAGACCAAAGCCCTGCTATGGGAGGACGCAATACATGAAAACTGGCAGGTTGAAGCAACCTTTTGAGAATGAAATTAAAGATTCTATATATTCTACTCCATGTTCATCGTATCCATGACGTAGGCCCAGGCCTACATGATGTTGTGACATTGCGCGTTTTTGCCCACCAGCTTCTTCAGCAAAGCAATGAAATTTGCCCACCACCCTTGCATCATTACGGCGACGTCAGCAATGGCGGACACTGTCGGAGTTACGTCATGGATACGATGAATAGTATATTCTTCCATTCCTCTATGATGTCGAGATCAGTTATGCAGAAAAGCCTTCAACGTGCCTGCCTGTGAGGGCTGGGCCATGCTTGGTAAGCCACAGATTGGCTATAGACCATTCTCAAATTGACTAAACGACAAAGATCTGCACACTTCCACCGAAATCTCAACCACAACCTCGGTCTGAAACTGAATGACGTAACGCAGACAACCCACAACAGTGACGTTGCAGACATTGCATCAGACACGACCATTCGCTGAATCATGGATGGCGTCATGTCAGCCGGTTTCAGATCGAGGTTCTGGTTGAAGTTTCGGCGGAAGTGTGTAGATCTGCGAATTCGAGAATCGTCTATACTGACTGAGATTTTCTTTAACATTTCGCCAGTGACATGTGAGCTTTCAGCGTCCTAACTGTGGCACAGCGATAAAGAGAACACAAGTCAGTGAACATGGTATGTACAACAGGGAGAGCTGACAGGCACTTGTTGAAACATCCAAATGTCCCTCCCTTGTTGACTGTCCTTTACAACGGCTCCAAAGCATTGCCTTTCTTCTTCTTATTTTTCTTTGTACCGGGAGCTGTTGGCTGTAGAGAGCTTAACCGTGGTGGCTTCCTTAGTGGTATATCATCCAAGCCAAGCTGTCCGTGGACCTGGGCAGCCTGCAGGTTTAAACTTGGTGGCTCATCATTCCATTCCTGTGTCTGGTGATGTCGACCGTTGAGGACATGAGGCGGAGGACCAACGCCGTTCATGTAACCGTTACTCGGCAACTCTGGAGGTGAGCAAAACAAAGTGGATTACCGTAAACAGATGTACATGTAAGAGTCAGAGAGCAAGATGACAGGAGGGTAGCTGTCCTCTGGTAGCTGGTAGAAAACAAACACACTCGTGTATTGAGTTGAGATTACCTCAATACTGACATGCACTCCAGAAGCTGCAGCACACAAAGATTCAGCCTATGAGACAGGAAATTGTGTCCTTGAGCCGTGTCACGGGCCTAAACCTCATAGAGATGAGGCAGCACATATGATAGTTCACATACAAGGCTCACAGAGATTTCTTTGTGTGCGCTGCCACTTAACACTTGTCAAGCAGGAAACAGTCGTCACATACACATGTAGGTTAAGGCCAAAAAAAAAATATTGTCTGTTTCTTGTCCAGCAACTCGGCGAAAATTGATGCGGGCATGCGAATTTTTTTTTTATTTTCAAATAATTTTTTTTCCGTTTTCTTAATGGATGGGGGGAAATACCACCAGCAAACTATCTCTCTACATGTTTAGAGCACAGATTTCATGAAAAATAAAGATGATTTCAAGTGATGAAACATTTCTGTGCATTTTATAGAAGGTGCTGCGTAAGCAAGGTGGGAAAATTTGAAATTGGTGAGAAAAAAAAATTTCGATGCGGAGGGTCTGGGAATGACGCGGGCGCGGACAAGAAACAAATACTTTATTTTTTGGCCTAAGCATCGAAAATTCAACTGACTAGGTTCCCAATGACTGGGCGCAGAGATACTGGAGGGGAGAAGCAATGTTAGATGTCACTAGGATAAAGAAGCATGGCATGTCAGAACAATGCGTAGGATGACTTTCCCAAGTATTTGACATTAGAAATGAGGATGAAGAATCCACCCTGACCTCATGAAGATGGTTGCAATGACATGAACACGATACTGACCCAGGCGTCTCGTACGTTTGTACTTGTAGGGTGAGGAGGGGCAGGAGTAGGTGGGGTTTTACTACACACCCCTTGTGTGTAGTAAGCCCTACGGTCCCCAAGAACCTACCCCCGGCGCCTCCTCACCCTACAAGTACAAACAGATGTATGAGATGTCTGTGTACTGACCAAGGGCAGATTTGCACTCCCAGTCAGAGACCAGTGTCATGACCACAACATAATTCGGTTGGTATACATGCAGTTTTACCGGGCAACTGACCAGTCTAGCAAGCAAATGGCAAAATGACGCAAATCCACCACCTTGATCATTCATGCACTGTGTAGGCCTTTGTATGTACTGTACATGTAGAGTAATTGAGTGTTGACTTGTGTAGGCCTGTACAGTTTGAGTCCTCCTCCCACAGAAGGTGTTTTTACCTCGCTCCTCTTCATCCACTCACACAAAATTTGTGTGGAGTGTATGAAGAGGAGCAAGACCAAAGCCCTGCTGTGGGAGGATGAGTTTGAGTGAGAGACTTGGATCATAGTGAACACTAAATGGCTGAATCCGAACGATTCGTGTTGTATCCAGGACCATAATTATTCATGCACCATGAACCAACACATAGGGAACCAAGCAATGAGAAATGTCACATGTGTCATGAAGCAGAAATAGAAGCAGGCTATGGGCCACATTTCAGAACGTTCCTTAACATTAAGGCCCACCTTACAACTATTGTTCTCGATGTTAAGGGATGTTCTAAAATACGACCCTGTCTATTTCATTCAGGAGGTGATCACGTACCTGTTTGTTGTATTGGTGGAGGTTGAGGAGGCAAGAACTCGTAGTCTGGGGAGACAGAAGGGTTAGAACATAAACAGGGGCGTCAGGGACCTGATGGGGTAAGAGATGACAGGTTATGGCTGCCCATGACGTGAGATGAAAATAAATCAAATCGTTTCCCGATGTCATGATCGCTGGAACAACTGGATTTTTTTTGGGAATCACGTCATGGCGTTCAGAAATGACGTGCAGGACGTCGTGACGCTGCCCCGTCAGGTGCTGCACTCTTTTGGAGTGATACAGTCTATTGACAGAGGTGTGTTCAGGTCAATGTTTGAAAGGAGTGAGTGATGTTGACAACACCAGATGGTACCTCCTCGGACCTCCCAGTTGGGAGAAGCTAATCAGGCATCTCTGATCCTGTCCAACTGATACTGTATCACATCCCAACTGGAGTAAAGAAGAGTGTGAAGGGACAGAGAGTTTATAGTAAGATCAGGTATTCATAGAGACCACAGCTTTGAGAGTAAAGTGACCAAGATGAAGTGGAAAGCTTACCAGATCTAGTTTCCTGAGTTTCATTCAGTAATCTATTCGCTCGTTTTGGAGTGAAATAGCTTCCAGCGATGTCCTCGTTCCGGCGATGAAGCATCTGGGAAACAGGAGAAGAAGGTTGTCAGTAATTTGAAACTATGATCAATGTTCTGATTTCATCACGGACACGTCAAAATGTCAGCAATCAAGGCTTTACCACAGCATAATTAATAGACGATTCTTGAATTCACAGATCTGCACACTTCCGCCGAAATCTCAACCAGAACCTCGATCTGAAACCAGCTGACGTGATGCAATCCATGATTCAGCAATGGTCAACTCTGATGCAACATCTTCGATGTCACTGCCGTGGGGTTCTCTGCATCACGTCATTCAGCTTCAGATTGAGGGTGTGGTTGAGATTTTGGCAGAAATGTGCAGATCTTAGTTGTTTACGTCAATTTGAGAACGGCCTATACCAATACAAGAAGCTGCCTTACCTGTCTGTACCTATCATCTTCACTAACTTCACTGTTCATTCTGTTGGTGTAGGACGGAGCTCTCCTTGAATCAACAGGACGTCCACCGGGCATCACACCTAAATTGAGAATAAATGTCATGACTTGGACATCATGCTCGTCGTTATGTATGGGTCTATGGTATGACTTAGACATCATGCTGGTCGTTGTCTATGGGTCTATGGTAACGTAGGGTTGTTTTTAACTCGTGACTCTAAGAACAATATTTGTTTGATCCATAACAACCTCGTACACATCTCAATCAGTTGAATGATCACATGAAACAAATGTCAGATTTGCCCCAAATATGATGCATTGCTTACCAGTAGGGGGCAGTGTTGTCTTCTCTATAGTCAGTTGTGGTAAAATCCATCGTTGTTCGGCCTCATCCCATCTACATTCGGCCCGTATTTTATCGAGATTGCTGTAGTTACTGTCCCGGCGAACACACGGATGGATCCGATCGATAATGGACTGGAGGAGCTGGACTTGACGCTCTTGTTTACGGATTGTGTCCAAGTAATCGATGCGGTCAAATTCAAACTCTGACTGAAGATCAACGATGTCCCGTCGGAGGCCCTCAGCCTGGAAGAGATTGGAAATCCTACACTAAACCATACAACAATCAGACAAGGCCTAATCTCTGCTAAGAATTCAACCTCATTTAGATGAGTTCTCATTGACTTCTGCGGCCGGGTGTCACATAATTACTCGATGTATTCAGACCAACTGATGAGGGACCCAATCTGACCTGAACACAATCAGTTTGAAGATGTTTAATCATATGATCACATGATCCCCATACCTTCTTTTTCTCCCGATCAAGTTGTTTATTTTTGTATTTGAGTTCGTCAGCGATGGAGTCGAATATCCCTTCCATGATCCCATCATCCTCTAGATTAGAATTCGCCTCTGAAAGATGAGAAAACTACAAATGAGTAATCATAAATGGCTAGCGTGTGTCAGAGTGAGTGGTGAGGCCTGGCCTTCAAGCAAGTCTATGATGATGTTATACCAAATGCAGCCGCGAACAGAGCAATCTTTGAAAAGACTTGGGTTCAAAGACAGAGTATGTCATCTCCTGATTCGGTAACAAGTTATCATAATCCACCACCGACTCACCTGCTAATTTCTTCCGTCTTTCCTCCGCATGTCGTTTCTTCTTCGTTCTTCTCTCTTTCACCTCAGCATTATTCGCCGCCTCACCGCCGACCATCTTACGCTGGAGATCTTGTAATCTGGACAAAGGAAAAAGAATTTGATTGATTCATGATTGAGCAGGATACATCAGTTCCATATCATCTCTCTCCAAATGGACAGGTCTTTAACTTGTGTGGACAACAGTCAATGAAGGAGGCATCTCTGTGGTCTATGGTCCACATCTTTTCAGTGAATCCTAGTTAATTGGGTATTTGCCGACCACCCCTCAGGGCTTGAAAACTGCTGCCAAATTCTTGGTTTACAGGCCAGTTATACCCAGTCACGTTCTAAATCCAACAGAAGAAGATGAAGAAAGCATTACATGATTTTGGAAAACTGGGTGGGTGTTCTGTGGACTGTGTCATGAGAACGGTATCTCATATAACCAACATGCAGAGTGTTGTACGAATTGCTTGGTGAACGTGGTAGGACCTTTGTCGTGTGTGCATTTCTACTATGAATCAGAAAGTGACTGACGTTTTGTGGAGCGGATGATGAGCTCAATGACTGAGCACGGACAACAGGAGTGCAGGACAGATGAAGAAACAAGAATCACAAAAACAATCACAATCATTTTCATCCGTCATAAAAACTATCTACACAACTCAATAATAGAGGGTGCTGTACTCTCACTAAACCGTGTCATACAGTGTGTCTCAAAATAACAGAACTCAAACAAATCAGTCACGGTCCTGATGAGGATGCCTTGTGTCGTTTTCCTGGTCACCATGCAGACCTACCTTTCATATTCCCGCTGAAGCCTGTTTTATTTTGATGGTTTAAAAGCAAATTGCAAAGCGAAAGTTAAAATACTGAACCCATGACATACGTGGTGATAGCACTACTCTGCCAGCACTACACCACCACAACTGTCATCATAGAGTCACCAGATCCTGAGATCTGAGAGTTCACAGTCAACAGACAACGAGCGTCGCATCAAAAAGTTGATAGAGAAAAGTTATCAGAAAGTTCTGGTTCAAATACTGAGAAAGGTCAGCAGTAAGCGTATTTGTGGCCCTCCACCACAAAACCAGTCGGAAGTCGCTCTGAGGTTGGGACTGAATTATCTGCCAATTTCACTATTGTCTGTCTATTGTGAAATCTGAGTGATTCTATTTCTTTATCTCCTGGTGTCATCTCAGTATGTTTAGACTCAGTTTCTGTGCGACTTCCGACTGGTTTTGGGGTGGAGGGTCACATATGATATGTTATCAAGCCAGAGAACTATAACGACTGATTCATACCGTCTCATTGCCTCCTCGTGCTGCAGCATAATTGTGGCCGGATCGTCCCCTGGTTTGATGACAGGTGGAGGAATCTGTGTCTTGGTTGTCCCGAGATGGACGGCCCTCTGTGCCGTCAGCTCCTGGGGTACCTCCGTCTCCACAGCCTGCAGTGGTGAATGACAACATAAGCTCTAACCACAGCATTCACCCGATGCAGTGGACACAAAATGTTTACACAAGAGAATTGCGGAGGACATGGCCATAAGCAGAACAAGCTAGCAACAGAAGCAAGTTGTCATCAGGGGTGACTGCTTCAACAATACATACCATGTTCCTTTCATTGCTCGAGACACTTTCCAGTTCTGTTCTGCTGCCTCCAGAACCTGCAACGAAGAAAACGTGTTGACAAGCCGTGATGAAACGAAGACCATTACAACAACTCATGGTTGTCAACGGTTAACGAAGCACGGCATTGCCACTTTTTCTCGACAGCCGGCACCAACGCGCCACTCTCCAACCCACGGAATTGACCCAATTTACTACGTACATACATATATTTTGCAATGTATTTTTGCAATGTATTTTTGGAGTTCGTCTTACTGCCGCTAGGTGGTTCCCTCTACGTCGGCAGTCAACGCATTTCAGATCCAATACCGTGCTCTTTTAAGTTTCTGATAGATAGTCAGGTGTAGGGAGCAACATCTCATGTGGAAAGCTGCCTTAAGGCATGGTCTTTAGGGGGGCTTCCCTACTCTCCTCATTAGACTTGGTGTCCCTATTCAACAAGAGGCCCATGGGCCTTGCGCTCAGCTGACTTTGTAATAGTTGTTTGAAGTGGTAATTGTAGTGGGCAATTGTTTCCAAGGTGGAGAAGACGTGTGTAAATTTGTTGTTTGTTGAAAACAGGAGGATTACGACAAAATGATGTTTCCTATCAGGTAATTTGTTAACCAGAATTAACACTGGAAATGTGCAACACTCAGAGACATTACACCAGATAACTGGAAATGTACGGTACAACACTCAGAGGTGTTACACCAGAATTAACATTGAAAATGTGCAACACTCAGAGATATTACACTGAGAATTAACACTGGAAACGTGCAACACTATGTTTCACCAGTATCCAATGAATCCACGTTGAAAACGTGCAACACTCAGAGATGTCAGTGTGCCTACAGGCCTTTGCCCTTGTTATTGTGTTGCGTGGATGGATGTTTCATCATCATGTTCATTTGGGTTGAGCAGGCCTAGGCCTCATCGGCCCTGAATAATTGCATTTGCTCTGATTCAGTCCAAAGGATTCAGTCACAGCAGGCCTACAACATCACATGCAACAGTATTTCAGCTGCCTTGGCCTAGATAGGTCATGAGATTGCAGTTGCACACGTAAAGATGAGCAGTGCAAGTATCTCTGCACTAGACCGAAAACTCCAGTCTCCGAACATAACATCATAGTTATGATTCTACGACCGGATTCAACCTATACAACTCCTATGGGGACTAGTGTAAACGAAAATTTGCATATCAATAGGGCAAACACGCGGCACTTTTATTGCGAATATCTCGAAAACCTACAGCGAAAATTGCTTTTAATACCAAGTATTTGTAATGTTCATATAAAACAGTAGGTGACTGGACCATTTTGATTGTAATCTGACCAGAACACATAGGTTTAATTGCTTTTTTTCGATGCGATGTTGCATCGCGCCGAACTTGGCTGCCATAATGTTTTGATGACGTCACTTTCGGCGTTTGCCTCTTCTGTCATCGGAAATCGCCGAGTGTTTCCGATTGCTGAAACGCGCCTTCTGCGCATGCGCAATGGTGAAAGTTTATTCCTCCAAGGGCGAAGAAACATCCGATAATTCCGACCTTTCGAACCTTCAACTCCCAAGTGACCTTTCGCTCCGGAAGTCAACAAACCAATGTACAGTACGATGTACAGGGATATGGCGGCGTGTTTTCACTGTCCTTCAAACTTCGGATTTTAAACGCTTTGGAAGTGGTCAGATTTTTTGGGCAACGGTAGGAGTGTCATCTAGAATATTGAAACTTCATGATAGGATACTTTTTAAATGCTGTCCTGCTTCCAGAGCTTCACCAGCAGTGAAAACATTTCGCCCTTCTCAGACGGGAGAATTTCCTCCACACAACATGGAGTGCTGAATCACGACGTAGAATATCCCAAATATTCGAAGTCGTGAATTTCATGACTA
>NMRB01002325.1:0-31256 GCA_002633025.1 Notospermus geniculatus
AAGGTTCCAAAAGGAACCTTACGGTTTTTTATAAAACCCCCCAAAGAACCCTATTTCTGCGTAAAACCATCTTACATGTCTAAAGAACCCTCGGGGTTCTCTGTGGCGTCAAAGAACCCTAAGGTTTCAAAAGAAACCCTATGGTTCCTTATAGAACCCTTAAAGAACCCTTTTTGCTAAGAGTGTAACGACGTGTTGATGAACTCTAAATCTGAACTCACAAGTTCCCTGTTTCTTCCACGCCGCCTTCACGCCATCCACAAACTTCACCCTGTCACCCTTGAACAGAGGCGATTTCAAGTTGACCTTGAACAACGAACTATAGCTGACGAAATCTTTTGCCTTGTCGGTGACCACCACAGCCGAGCCCAAGGTCGTCCTAAAATCCTTTAGTGCTGCTCTGATGATGGACAGTTGGAGAGGTGCTACCGTTGAGGGTACAATGACCTTGTTACTGGCTTCGGCGAAGTAAAGAAGCTTCCAGATACGTTTCCTGAGAAAAGGAATAAACGGGGAAAAGAAAGGAAAGTGTGTTGAGGTAGGAATTTGTACGGAGATAAACATCAAGGGTACGTTTACACGTATTTCTATCACTTACTTTGTTTTCCAGTCAACTATTTCTTCCAACACTCTGGCCGAAATTGACAAACATTTGCATGTCTTGTATTCTGCAATGAAATAGTTTTTATCGAAATCACTGGCGGCCCCAGCTACATGTATGTCCTAAAATTTTGAATAAGATCTGTGTCTGTGATATCAAAAGAAGTTTGTTTGAAGCACTTCAAATACCAAAGTTTATACAACAACAACAACGATCAAGAACAAGAACAACAACTGAATCACTTCAAATAGCAATGGTTATACAACAACGATCAAGAACAAGAACAACTGAATCACTTCAAATAGCAATGGTTATACAACAACAACGATCAAGAACGAGAACAACAACAACAACAACAACAACAACAGAAGTAACTTTTACCAGCATATTGTTCCTCCCATCCCTTCTTGCTGAACGCCCCAATTTCCTTCATGTCCTTGACAGACAGGGCAGCGTTGGAAATATACAGAGCGTAACTATCTCGGATCAATCTTGACTGCGGATTCACGTAGTCTCCAATAGTTTTGTATTTGCCTTTGTTGCCGCTGATGGTAATTTTACTCGACAGAACGTTTAAGTTCAAATATTTTGTGTCATCCTTATAGGCCAGTTTTCCATTCATGGTAAGTGTGTAGTAAAGTATGTGTGTAACTTCCCTGAAATCAAATAATTGTATCCATAAAAATTCGAAGGGGGTGGGAGGAGAGCTAGAGTGCTAGGACTGATCGCCCCGACAACTTGACATCATGTTACATGTACTTCGGGCCGTTCATTGTTATGGTGACAAAAAATAACACCTTCCCTAAGTACTATGCAGCGATCGAGTACATTGTGTATGACAGATAACTGATTGCAATAGGGCCTACCTGTAGCTGAAATCGATCATATCACTTGCTGACGTTGCTTGGCCGAGTAACGTAATGGCGATGTTGGCGTTAGCTGAAAAGCCAAGAATAGATACCGGTACACCTATCACGATATTTACAAAAACCAGGAATGCAACCGATAGACCACCAAAAACACCACAAAGTCAACTATGCCTGAACAACAAGCGAAGAAAACTTGAGTACATGTATTTAGATGAATTTTAATAGAGAGACCTTTGTTTGCAATGCCAAACTTCATTTTTCAACAGGATACAAACTCCCTAATTTCCTGTTTGACTGTCGCACAATGCAGTTTTTCCCAGAAGCAATTTTCGTTAAGGATATAACTTCCTAACTTACGGTATGTCGCTTTCCACGTTTCCTCCAAAGTCTTTTTGAACACTGCAAGGTCTCGCTTGAGGATATATTGGTTCACGATAACCGCGCGCAACTGACTGCCGTCAATGGTAACCTCATCGATGATTTCAAACTTTTGTTCTAATTCATTCTTGAAGTTGAGTGTGATGTCGGCTTTATTGAGTTTCGGCAGATTGGATGAACTCAATACGTAATTGTCGTAGGAAGAAGAATAGACGATATGGTAGGCCGTTTTGCTGAATTAAGAAGACACTCTAACTGTAAGCAGATTTTTTTCTATTGGCAAGAGCTTTTTTCGTCTGCTCTCCAGTAACTTTCGATGGTCGGAATGTCTCACAACGTTGTGTACATGTAGCTTAAAGTTTCATGAACTGATGTGGTTAAGGGCCACATCATCCCCCAGCGCTCTGCAGGCAAATGGGGAACTACAGAAACCGTAGGATAAATGGCATGCGAGGACTGCGTCGGACCGATTTAACATTCATGCTGCATACGTCCCCAATTATTTGGAAATAGCTTAGGTTCAAATGGGGACGTCCCCATTTGCAGAGGTGTCCTCGGATGGACGGTGTCGAAACATCTCAACGCCTGCATTGGATACAACTTATACAAACGCACATCTACATGTACCCCTAAAACATTATGCCAGGTGTATTCGCCAACATACCCTGAACTAGTGAGAACGGCTTTTTCTCGCAGGATCGTAATGGTCATCTTGGATTCATCCAAAGCAGCTGAAATAAGAAGTTGATTTGACAGAAGATGCTTGCAAGTAAGGTACAGTATACTTTTTCACACCACTCCGAGTGTGCCGCCATTAGGACCAAACACCAGGGATATCTTTCACAACACAGCACTGAACAGAATTACATGTGCAGTACATGTATATATTCCGGCCACGCCCAATTGGAGACTTCACGAACGCCACGCAGGGCAAATGCCTATGGTTATTTACCAGTATGCCAGTCAATTTGAACTTGCAGGTCTAAGTCGTAGATAACAGATATACAGAGAATACGCCTTACGTATTTTCTTCTTGTACGCCGCCTTCAAAGCAGCAATGAGTTTTGCCTTGGATGAAGCGGACAGGGCCGAATTCAAGGTCAGCGTCTCAGTCAGTGCTTTGGTCGTGTACTTCACACTAGTATCAGTCACCAGCTCTAATTTGCCCCTCGGTAATTTAATGGTCGCGAGGGCGGTTTTGATTTCACCCAGACTGGGCATGCTGATCGTCGAGGGGTCGATGAGGGCGCCATCACTGGTCCTCTTGATGGTGTAAATCAGTTCTGTACGTTCCTCCCTAAAGAATGACGCAACGAGGAGGCTAAAGCACTTTCACACAACTAGGCCTACACGCAACTTTGAATGATTATAAATCTCAGCCATTTATAATGCAAGATATTTTTCACCAAAACGCTTTTACTCTCTTTGCAGACCATTACAGCCCTGTTGACTTAAAATTCCTCTAGATTGGATATCATTCTTCCAAATTTATTATTGATGGTACATGTAGGCCTAGTATTATACATGTACATGTAAAATTGATACAGTATTTGCATATTCAAAGTTTACCGTCTCATCGGACCTGGAATTACATGTACACGTACATGTATACAAGCTGTACGGTAATTCCAGTGAAACGTACCCATTTGACGTATAAACCGTTCTTTTCCCGATGATATTCACGCTCGCAGTTAGGCCTGAAAAAGAAATGCACGTACATAAAAGTACGTGTACAAAGTACCGGTAGTTCTAATGACGTGTAGAGTCGTCATCAACATTTAGTTGTGTGTCGACCTCCCATCACCAGTGTATGAGGCCATACACACGACCATCATCACATAAGATAAAGAACGAATTGAAAAGCAAAGAAGAATGGGTCCCGAGGTTTGGCTTATCGATGGTAAGCGTCAAGAGAGCAGAAAAACGGGACGTCACCTGAATTTTTCGATTCCACAAGAGTTTTGATCTTCCCTTCAATGGTGGCATCGTAGACATCAGCCACACGAGACGTGATGTACAGCTTCCCTGTGACTTTCAGAGGGACAAAGTCTTTGGTATCACCGGTGAAAGGAGTGTACTTGATGTTAGTTAAGCTGGTTATGCTTATCTTTGTCTGGACACATGTCTCGTAGTTCGCATTTTTACCCGGTTCGACGCACTTTGAATCAATACGTATTTGATATTTCAACTTGTACATGGGGGAGCTGGAAAACGGACGAATTTTACATCTGAATCTCACTTTATACGGTAGCTTACACATAAAACATAGGCCTGTCTTCTAGGAGCATCCTTAACTCTAAGGTCCACTTAAAGCTTTTGTATTCTGCCCTGCAAACAATAGCTAAAGGTAAACCTTAGAGTTAAGGAAGCTTCTAGAATACAGCCCATAGTATCCGGCCATTGAATGTATAAGTATAAGGGCTGTGACTGTTTCTAGGCGTGGACACGGTAAATAGGGACTTTCGGCAAAGTTCCATATCGTCGGTCCGTATCACGTATGACGTATCGAGCTAATGGATTTTCTATTAAATTCATACGTCATATGTGATACGGACCGACGATACGGAGCTTTGCCGGAAGTCCCTAATGACGGTCAGCGTTACTCTACTTGCACTAACTGCTCGTATGGGTTGGGAAATGAGAATTTGAGAACCTAAGATGTGAACAAATCAACGTTTCCCTCACCCATCAGTTATAACGTTTTTTCATGCCTAAACTCACCCAGTTTTTGACGAAATTCCTTCCACTTGCTCCAGATCACTGACATCAATCTTCGATGATGTCTGAACATCTGCATTTTACGGGTGAAAAAGAAGGGAAAGGCATGGTTTAAGGAGGTAGTATGCATACATGTATCTCATCCGGTTACTGAGAATGAGAGACAGTTCTACGAATCTCGCAAAGACAAATCGTCTCAATTCACGGTACTCACTCAGTAAGTTATCTTTGCAAAGGCTCAGTAAACTCTGCTGAAACTTCGTGAAATCTGTCTTCAGAACCTTCACACCAAACATCAGCGACAGAAACGAGCACGCTGTCACATCACAGTTAGTACCGGCAAAGCCTTCTCGACAATTGCATCTGTACTTGTTGTCACCATCAACTTGACAGACTCCATTGTTTTTGCATGGGTTTGTCGTTGCACACGCATTCTTCCATTCACAGACCTTTCCATAAAATCCTGTACCGCCACAATCACACTTGTAAGTGTCAGATGAAACGATAGTACATTTTCCACCATTCTTGCAAGAGGTAGGACTACACTTCCCTTTCGATGGTGCAAACTCGCAGTTTGTTCCAGTATAACCTCCAGTGCATGTGCATTTGTAGATCTTATCGCCTGTCCTTTGACATGTTCCACTGTTCTTACATGTGTTTTCAGTACAAGCATCACGCCATTCACAGATCTTTCCATAAAATCCTGCACCACAATCACACTTGTAAGTGTCAGACGACACACTGGTACATTTTCCCTCATTCTTGCAAGGGGTAGTGCTGCACTTCCCTATCGATGGTGCAAACTCACAGTTTGTTCCAGTGTGACCTCCAGTGCAGGTACATTTGTATTTATTTCCAGTTGTAATTTCACAGGTCCCACTGTTCTTACATGGTTTCACAGCACATGCATCGAGTTCACAGAGTTTGTTCCAGTATAACCTCCAGTGCAGGTACATTTGTATTTATTTCCAGTTGTAATTTCACACTTTCCACTGTTCTTACATGGTTTCGCTGCACATGCATCGACGAGTTCACAGATCGTTCCGTGGTATCCTTCCTTACAGCAGCAGGCACCTTTGAAGCAATGCAGTCCATTTTTGCCGCAGTTTGGTTGAGCGCCGTTTGGGCAGTTGGCAGTGGGATCAGCAGCGGTGACACAGTTGGTGTTCGGACCAGTAAATCCTGGCAAACATTCTTTCTCGCCAGTGATTTTACACTTGTAATGCCCGCTACAGCTGTCCTCAGCTTTACAGGATATGTCGCAATATGGTCCGTATTTGTCATCGGGACACTTCTCTGCTGGTTTATTAATCTCACAATTGGTGCCGCTATATCCTTCTTTACACTTGCAATAGTAACCATATTTATAACTCGGTGATCCATCGTGGCACATCCCGCCATTCTTACATGTGTTGGTTTCACAGTTCAGTGTCGATTTCTTAATTTCACAGTTTGTACCACTGAAGCTAAAGGTGGACAGAGGTTTTAAAATGTGCAATTACTTAATTACGTGTATGTGAATTTAACAAAAATTATGTGAAATGTATCCTTTGGATATAAAGTTTTTTTCACCGATTTCTATGTAAACTACCGGTTCAAAGACAGCGAGTATACTCACGTGTTTGGACATTTACAAGTATACCCAGGAGTAGATCCCACTTTCTTCGGATCCCAGTTGATACACTGACCTTCGTTTTTGCATGGAGATGCTGCACAGTAGTCTATAAGACGATCACAATAATGGCCTACCCACCCTGTCGAAGAAATTTTTTGCATCAATCGTAAGCAAGTTTTTCAACGAAAGAAGAGAGTATTCGGCAAATTATTGATGAATTCGATGAATTGATTGTCGATGAATTCTGAACAGATACACGGTCATGTTTAGATGGGAGGCCACCGCACGATCGAAGTACAGAGTATGAAGTCTACCTTCTTTACAGCAACATGCGATCTTGTTCAGGACGGGGTCAGCGACGTTTGCGATATAGCAAGTTCCTCCGTTTTGGCAATAAGGGTTAACTGAAACGTATCACAATATTCAGATAAACAAAATTTTGAATTAGATTGAAGGAATTGGTTGAGATATTGGACGTTGTCGTTGAGTAAACAAATGAAAAGATTGACAATACTTGATGAAACGATGTAACTACATGTACTTAGCAAAGGGGTTTCCATCAGTTGCTCATGAATTGGAATCCAGACAATGTTTTGATGGATATCTACAGAATGCCAAGCATGGACGGAAAGAAAAAATGACAATTACAAGCTGTCCTGGTCAGCTTGAATGACGTTCCACAGACGCTGTTTATGTTGAAACTCGTGACAGACATCGAGTCTAACTGAGCATGCGTGTAGGTTGCCTTGAATCCTTGACCTGCCGGGGTTGCTAGTTGAAATTCTATCACAGACGATTTCGATTCCAGTGTCTCCTTGATTTGGAATTCATGAGGGCTTGCTGCTTTTGTGGTAGGGTTCGTCATAACGATGGAACCAGACAGAGTTGCCAACGTTGCTGACCACTTAATTTTGGAAATGTCGACCACAAGTTCTTCTTTGGTGCAGGGATTCGTTCCCTTCCACTTTGAGAGTCCAATTCCTGAAATGCAGTGATAAAAGTCAGGGTACATGTACCTGTACCAGACTTCAAGGTTTTTCTCAGGACGCCTCAGACATGAGTAGGCCTACATGTACTTGGCAATGTACCGTACCAGCTTTAAAAGACGTCATTGCTGCAGTCCAGATGATACATTTATTTTTGAATAATGAAAAGGCCAACCTTTCAGACGATGTGTACAGCTACGAGGAGAAGTGACGTCATTCGGCTTCTGGAACTCTTTGCAGTCCTTTCCGCCCCAGCCAGTATCACAAATTTTGGCTCCCGTCTTTCCATCACAACTAAAGAAACCCAGCGAACAAATGTCCGCCTTTTGGCACTTGACGTTACACAGCGGGGGATTGTAGTATTGGGATGCACACATTTTAAGGTAGATAAATTCAAGCCTTTAAAAGAAAGAAAAGTTATAAAGTTTTGGTTGTTGTACTTTTACCAAAATATCAATGTTGTATGACAGATGATAAACAGGAAGTCAACTTCCAGAATTTTCGACACCAACCGGGGTCTTCTTCAGGCTGGAATGTTGTAGGACACAATCAGATATTTGGATGACAACGGGTCTCCTCATTTTTTTCCAGTTTAATCTAACCAAGGGGTATCCATGGAGATGTGAAAAAATACCAGCAAGGTTTGGGGTAGCTCGAAAGATCTAAGTGTCAACATACGACGATGGTGCCTTAGTTCTGAGTCCGGTAATCGATTTGGTTTGTTTCATAGTCGTCCAGAGGTTGTAGTTGTGAGCCGTGGTCGTGCCTGTTAAGGTCCCCTTAAAGCAGTCTATCGATGGGCGACCGCTAACGGATAAATCTACAACACGGATCCAGTAGGGCAGGGTCTAGAATTGAGAAAAAGATTAGGGGAGTGAGTTCGAGTCAATCGTGGTCTTATCAAAGCGAACATAACCTCAGACAGAAAGTTAGGTACGCTGATAATCTGAACACTTTTTCCGCCTTTGATGTATTTTTGGCATTTTTTAGTTTACGTACCTCGCAGCCTCCAGCAGGGTCAAGCGACCACGTCTTCACATTAGCATCAGCCTGATAAATCATCGGATCTGCGTTGCCCTGACCGGGGAATTCATAGAATAAGTCGGTCGGTGTGCAATGCCAATTCTTACATCCTCCAGCATCCAATTCCGGCCTGAAAAAAAAAGATTGTTTTACCTACAAATGCATACATGTATGAATGTCCCCAGACTTGAATAATGAAAGGCTACAGATATCTGATTGTGAAGGCAAAAGACTTAAGAAGGTGAAATATGGCGGAAGATAAAGGTGACGGCAAAACAATGCCGACGTGGTCAAGTCGCGTGCTCGACTTACTGTGTTCCCTGCATGACACACATCTGAACTTTGGGAGCGCACAGCGAGTGACAGGACGTTTGCTGCCCTTGACAACATGTTCCGTCGAATATCGTATGATGACCTGCTGTCTTGCTGTTCGTGAACTTAGCTAGCTGTACTATGAGTTGACATTTAGGTGTCACCTCTTGCACCTGAAAAGACGTGAAACTTGCAAATGCTCTTTGGGATTTGGTCTTCACGTCTCAATTAAGATGGCTGCATGTACTTTTCCTCGCAGCTGCCATCTTTTGATCGCACTGACGGCTTAATATGAGTCAACAGCAGGGGGACCCGTCAGGTGATTTTTTCTGAATGAGAACACTTTTCTTAAATTGTAACACACTCTAATGCAGAAGTTCACACCACGTGGTCTACTCACAAGAGCTAACTTGGCCCACCCGCAAAGCATTCCCACCATAACCATAACAGTACCCACCACCACTGTTCGTGAATGGTTGGGTGTGGGCCGTGCTCTGTTTTGAACTTCCGTAAGCCTACAAAAGCTAATCATGACATGTACCTAGAATATCAGCATGAGACTCATGTATGGTTAGCATAGACTAATTCTGCAGTCATGGCAGTGGCTTCACATTACACGCATTACGAATGTACAGGGTCGTAGTGCCGCTGAACGTTCAGTACATTCTATGACATCGCTGTTCTTACTTGGATGTTGTCAGCCTTCTCTGCGTCACGACATGGGAGCCCATCTTGTGCTAATCTACATGTAGGCCTACTTTAAGATGGTGATTCAATTACGACCCTCGGCCTACGAGCTGTCACAAAAGCGTATCGTAACCCGTTTGGAACGTATACATGTATATGTATGTAGGCCTACATCTCTACCGTTTTCAATGTGTTTACCTTTGAAATGTTGAAAGTGTTTAAAGCCATCGCTCTTTCCTTACCTTCCATGCAGCCAGAAAAATCACCAGAAAAAGACTTTTATGTGACCTCATCTTCATTTCGTACGATATGTATCACTCGTAGATGAAATCAAGATGACATATTGAAGAGTTGGAGCTGAAAACTGTCACATACTACACAATAATCCTTCTGGTGCGACACCTCTTCTCTACTCGCCTTTTGGTATTTTAGAAAGGCACGTAGGCTATAAAATCAGGTGGCATCGGGATCGTGAGAAATGAGCCGAAATGGTGAACTATTTTCTGATATAAAGAAATACAAAAGAAAATTTCTGTTCGGATGAATGGTTTCGTTGTCGGCCTATTTGTTGAATATTCAACCCAGTGTGACCTCGATTTTTGATAAAGGGTACGAGTGAAATGTGCTATACGACGGTTATCATTTGATTTACACGACTGCCGATGATTCATACCGCTAACCGTTCTTTGGGAACAAAAATGAGTTTTCGCCATGTCCCGGTTAGCCTACGACAACATTAATGAAGATTCCTCCTTCCATTTTTAAAGCCTTACCAAAAATAACAAGAGGTGACTCATGGCGAAACGTTTGATTTGGGTGGAGAATGCTGTTTTTTTCTTTTTATTGTTTGAAATACATGTACCAGGAAGAAATATAGGCCTACATATATGCACTGTCAATACCGATTTTTTTTGGCCCCATCTCAAATTTCCCTGCGTCACCAGGCTTGTCAAGTGTTCTTATCAACATATAAACATCAATGAGACATACCGGTAGTGGAATGAATGCGCAACTATTTTTTCGATGACCGTGTGTGCCAGGTTTTATATCTTGAGTTAACGAACCTCCAGTGATATTTACTTCTTCTAAAACGTGCAAGAACCAATGTGTACATGAATTTTGACCTGACATGGTTTAATGAACGTAATGACATTGCACATTTGTCTATATAAACCAAAGAGAAATCTGATTTGAACAGTCAGGTAACTGTACTTGTTATTGCGAGTTAAAATTTGGTCGTCTTGTCCACACATTATTATATACCAGTCACGGAAACTCATATACCGAAGGTTTGTGTTTCCAACCATTTTTCTTTTCCATTTTTCTTTTTTTTTCGAAATTTATTGGTATAAACATGCTTGTCTTACACTTATATAAAAATATGTGACAAGTCCCGAAGAGTCACTTTTCTTCGTTTTGAAATTCCATTTCCCCAATTTACAGCGATTTTATTGCGTTTGCTGACGTAACCACGGGTATTCCAGTATGGCTGCCGAGGTTCCAGATTTGGACATCGTTGTCGACATTAAAAAACAGTTTGAAAGATGTTCTGAAGTACATCAAGCCAGAGTGGAACAGAGACGACATCGCGTTTAAGGTGAGAAAGGAGAAATTCCGATACTATGCTAGTCCGGGACGCAATATTAGGGAGTTTTCGCAAAGCCCCCGAAACGCCAACGCGAACGCCAAACCCATTGTTCGATGCTACGAAAAGACCAGGAACGGCCAGTAAACAAATGAAACGTTCATTCTCTGTGTGCAACGCATCGACTGCATTGCACAATAATAACAATACATGTAACAAAAGCTGTTTGAGAGACAATGTTTACGATGATACAGGTGTATTCAATAGAAGTTTGAAGGTCACAGTATTTACAGATCATTTCGATATGAAAATCTTCGCGATTATTGCCCCATCCATCCTTTGTGTTGGGAAATAAAAGGATGGGGTCGTTTCAGATTCATCGAACAGATGGCAGCACGTGCAGCTTACACGAGTTCTGTGACATACATGTATGGTGAGATCGGCAGACCGATCTCGAACCGAAATATGTGGTCGGTAAGGCTATGATAGTACAGATCTATAGCTCTGGAAAAAAATATTAGATCACCTCCAGATAATTGACTCGCTCGATCATTTTCTATTAAAATAGGCCTCCCAAACATCATTATTATACTGATTTATTGCGATGATAATTTGCTCAAACTTCGCCAAGACAATAGCAAACATAGAAATTGACTTCCCATAAATGAAGAAACAATAATTTTTATTGTTATTTTCCTCCAATAGGCGCATTGTCCACCCCCGCGGTCTATTGAGGCGCTCATTAAATCCCACTTCAAATACGTCCTTGGGGTGATCGAAATAGTCAACGAAGATGGATTAGAACGTTCAAGTAGATTACGCGTTGTCATCATTCATTATAATTCCATATGTCTAATGTTCAACGTCAAATAGACTACAACTATAGCTTTTGTCTTGGCCGACACATTTGTCGCGTCATCAGGGGCGTAGGTAGCTTATTGCGTAGGGGACAAAATTGATCGAGTCTGAAGGGTGAAGCTGGAGAGGGGTCTGGGGCCCTCCCGCGGAAAAAAAATGAAAATCTACACCCTCTCAGATGCATTTTCCCCACATCTGACACTACAATAACTTGGCCCGAAGAGGGGAAACGACATTTTAGAGCAAACAACAAGCCTGGCGGCGTCAAGGTTCACGTAGTGGAGTTCGTGTCGAAAAAATACCGAAATTGAGGAGCATGGGACACTTCATTTACCATTTTAGAAAATCTGAGGCCCTGGGATAGTTCATTGTTTTGCCACCAGAGAAGTAGAATCCAGGCAGTGCTATCCAGGAGGCGATGGTTATGGTAATGTGAATAACCGCGCGATCGAAGAGTGAATCTGGCAAAACCGGTATGAAAATAATGGTCACTACGTGAACCAAAATATGTTTTGTCACTTTTTGCTCTGGGGGGCTGCCCCCTCCCCGCTAGCTACGCCCCTGGTCATGGTATAGGAAAATCACTGAGTTGATTTCAGCCAAATGTTTTCGATATAACAAGTTCGACAGAATCAATGATAGCAGTTCAAAATGAGCTGCAGGTAGCCTAGAATGGTCATGAACTGCTTTCACCAACGTGATCGTCATCACATCAAACTGACAAGAGTTGTAATGACGAAACCTCGTCAGCACCAGCCTGGATACATGACTTTGTCTTTCACAAACTTCATTGCCTTTTTCCTGTGTCCTTTCTCGCTCTGCAAATCGACTGCCCGCAGTTTTTCCTCCTCGATTTTCTCCCTGAGTGTTTCTACTACCTGCGGCATCACTTGTGCAAGGTTGAGCTTTTCGGTCGGATCGTTTGCAATGTTGAACAACATAACGTCAGTAAGATTCCAATTGCAATGCTGCGACCGAAAATGTTGATTTGGATCAATCCAGCAGTTTGGATTGCCACGAGGTGCCGGTCCATGCTGCGTCGTCTGTTGGTACGTACTGTCGACGGGATTACCAAGGATCAGCTTGTAGTCACCATCTCTGATAGCTGCAGTTCGGCCAGGGTCGTATTCATACATAAAATGCTTTCGATTCGTCTCAGAAACAGTACCAGCTCGGATAGATTCCCACATATCTATTCCATCGTATTTCCCGCCGTAGGTATTCACTCCTGCAGCGCTCAACAGAGTCGGAAACCAGTCCACCACGTGAAATAGTCCCTCGTGAATGCGTCCAGGATTGGCCAACAACGGACTGTGGACGAAGGCGGGTACGCGGGTTCCTCCTTCCCAGGCCGTGAACTTCCCTCCACGGAGTGGTAGGTTGTTACCGCCATTAGAAACCTCCCCGCCGTTATCGGACGCAAAAGCGATCACTGTATTGTCATACAGACCCGTTTGTTTCAAGGTCTCGACGACGTGGCCGACAGATCTATCCATGGCGTTTACGGAATGCGCGACTATCCGTCGAGTCGGTACTTTTGTAGAGTAATTTGTGTGGTATTCCTTCGGGGGATCTTCTTGTGGCCCGTGGATGTTTTGAAACGCTAAGTAGAGATACATCGGCTTCTCATTACCGAATTCTCTTGCGTGCGCTTTGGTGATGTTCACTGCACGGTCTCGAAATAACTCTGCCGAGTACGTGTGCCCTGTGTCAAAATACGGTTCGTCGTTTTGCCAAAATTCATAGACCCCATGATACATGTGAGTGTAGTAATCTTCCGTACTGAACCTGTATCCAAAAAATGAATCAAAACCTCGATGTGTTGGAGTGAAATTCCAGTTACAGTGTCCCAAGTGCCATTTTCCCACTGCATGAGTGGCGTACCCTTCTCTTCGGAGAATATCGGACATCATCGGGATATTCGTCGGAACGTGTTTCGTCTGATATTCTGCGATGACGCGATGATGGAGTCCCAAACGATGAGGATAGTAGCCAGTCAATATGGCGGCTCTTGATGGGGTACACGTGGGATAGGTGTAATACTTGTCCAAAATCACGCCAGTTTTCGCTAAATGTTCCAAATTTGTTGATATCATATCCTTGTTGTGCCAACTGACGTCATTCCAACCCCAGTCGTCTGCAACAATGAAAACTATGTGAGGCTGTGTGTGTTCCTTCGAGGACGGCATTTTGAGCTGCACAGGAGAATGCCTTCTCAATGAATAAATGATAACTGCAACCACAATCACGGCAATTACTACACTGGTTATTCTCATCAGCAACTTCTTCGTCGAGCATGTCCGGAGTGTCGTTCTCAAGTTGGGGAATTCGACTGTCCGCTTTGAAAGTTCGTCATCATCATATCGTTTCTGTTTGTCGTCATGCGTCGAAGAAGTGTTGATAAAAGTCTTTTCTTCACCGTCGAGAAGAGGCATTTCAAGGTCGGATGGTTCGGCCATCTTGAAATCTGAAATGATCCAAGTGAAAAATAGGACATTTAGGTTCCTTGTTAAGCCTGAAACCACCGAAGCTATCCCAATACGAAACGAAAAATTTGGTTAGATTTGCACTTGACTCATACTTTTTATACAATATATACTGTAGCCTACCTACTGTATCAGAAGTGAATCTCTCCCTTGCGTGCATGAGTCGTAAATGCCTAGTCTGTGCTTTCCTCGTCACGATGCCCACTAAATAGCATGACGCCCGGTTTCTATTACCACCGAAGTTTGGACAAACATTATGTAACAACTAGACTTTCTGTGTGATCACCCGAAGGTGAGACAGGACAAAAGCAGGGTCGGACAACCACAATGAAATTGACAAGTCCGACGTCATTCGGGCGGTTCGCTATTTTTTACGATACGATGACCCCCGTGACTGCCTTGGAAGTCGGCCTTTGTAAAGTCTTTATAATAGGCTACTTCCGTAGACCATAGCGAGTGCGAACCCGTGTCTTGTCTAGTATTGAAAACAACCCCCAGCCTATAGGTTACAATGGGCATTTTTTTCTAACAATGATGGGGCGAGGGTTGAAGGATCCACTTTTCCATCACAATACAGACTGTAGTCAATAATCCTATACATGTAGGCCTACAGTACGTTGCACAATTGACCTCCCTTCCGCGCCGCGCACCAGCCGCGTACCACATGCAGCGTCATGCGCGTACCTTCCGAGGACGTGGGCGTCATGGAAGGCACGGAGTGAAGACGTAAACTCATTCACCCAACGTCACGCAACAGAGACGCGTGACGCACCCGTACCATACGCAATGAACTGAAGCATAACTTCCGCACCACGTTCGCGGAAGGTACGCGGAGAAAGGGAGGTCAATAGGAGCTGTCAGCGAGTTGACCACTAGGTGTCACTAGGACCCAATTCAATGCATCTAGCGGACCCAGTCATTATCGATCGAGCAGCGATCATAATAGATTTCCTGTACATTTGGTCCGCTAAGACTGTGCTGCCATCTGTTAGCAATATGCGCGGCTGACTGCTCCTATTGTCGTGCACAACGGCTGTCCTCAGTGTTCAAAATCCTCAAACAAAACAACATTATACCTCCCTGTCGCCTGCTCCGTGCGCACACACATGATTTTCTGCGGGATTTTGTCCCCAACACACCTCCCACGACAATGTGCTAAATTCCTCTCCATGCAATAGAATACAATACATCTGCCAAGGTATCAATTTGTGGAACCTTGACTGAGGAGTTTCGAAAAGCCCATCTGGTGCCTGCCTGGTGGCAATCTTGCCATTTCTTGCCATCAATTTCACCCAAATAACACATATTTCCACCGGTAACCCATTCAAAATCTGACTGGAACGAAACCCAGCAGCACACCAGGCGATATCGCAAGCGATCTGCTCCTCGCCAACGATCAGCAAATCGGCATTTGGCCCCATGTGTGCACTGGACTGCGATGCGTCGAATCTTCTCGCGAGCGATGGTCGATCGCCTAGTCTGCGGTGGCTGGCGATTAGATCGCTTGTGATATCGCCCGGTGTGCTGCTGGTTTCAATCCAGTCTAAGTTTCAATCCAGTCTGAGCACGTTCTTCAGTCAACAACATTAATCAACAATTTATTGAGCCTAATGAAAGACGCACTTTTTTACATGTACAGTATGTACATTGCTTACTGTCTCTCTCATTCACTTTCCACTACCGAGATGAAAAAAAAAAGAAACATGAATCCCACAGGACGTGCAGAAATTGAAAACTCCCAGAACGTCTCCACAGACCTGGTGTACCAGGTGAAAGATCATCTCTCTTCGTAATCAATAGGGATCGAATGGGAGGCATTTCGAATGGAAGAGGCAAACAAATTCGGTAATTAGAACATTTGTACAAACACCACGGGCTAAATTGATCTTAGATCGAATTGATTCAGTGATGGTAAGTTCGGTGGAAAAGCTAACAGATACCATCGATATTGGTGGCTGTTTGACACGCTTTCAAGAAACCGAATACGAGAGTCGTGATTGTTGTCGTGTTGGGTAGAACATAAGAAGATGCGAAGTTTCTTACTCCTCAACAGCACTGCCTTAAAATTGATTATCACGATTGTGGTAGCGTCATTTGATACCAGAGACACTCTTCGAGAGAAATGTCAATTAAAGTTTCCTGCATTATGTTTTTTTTCAAACTCGACTGATGCTGTTTTACTTCAGCGAGAACGTGACAAAGTGTTTGCTCTCGTCATCCACAATGTCAACTACGTCGACGCCGTTGGTGTAGACGTGGTAACTCTGGTGCTATCGAGGAGAAATTCTCCTTCCGTAGCACTGTGGAAGGTCTACCGCTGCTCAACCCCACCTCCGACCCCAACGTCGGAGGTGGTGTATGACAATGCACTGGCGTTTCTATACTATAACAGAATTACCCACTCCATAGGCAAACTGGAGCTGTCAATGGCTGCTCAACCCCAAACGACAGAGTTGGTATGTCCTGACGATTCCAACAGAATTACCTTCTGCATGGGCCCACTTGGTCTATGGCCGGTTAACCAATACCCTGACGATTCCAACAAGATCACTCGCTCCATAGGCCGCGGAGAAAAATTCCCCCATGATAGGACAAATCGAGGGTCTAGGATCACTCAAACCCGAAACGTCGGAGTTGGTATGCCCTTACGATTCCGACAGAATCACCCACTCCCCGTGGTTCCATCGGCCCAATGGCCCAGGTTTACGGCCGCTCAAAACCAAACTCAGAGACGCATGAAAGAGACACGTAAAAAGGTTGCCTCATTACGACGGTTGGAAAGGACAAAATACCGCCTGGGTTCGGAAAAAATCGTATGTGCTTTTAAGAGTCTTCTTAAATCTTTCCGAAGATGCCTCCCCGGGTAATTAGCAAACAAGAAACTTGAAGCATCCCATATCGGTGCAATTAGGCCGTGTGAGCAATCCTCGGCGATAGGAAAAAACCTCACTGAGATGCAAATTTGAACTTTAAGTTGAATACTGCAGCAGCTATCCGGCTATTTTCTCGTTTGATAGATTTCACATAACAGCGTCTGGTGTTTTCTTGCGTTTCTGGGGCCATCTCATGAAGCCTTGTGAATATGGCCCTAAAACGCTATGTAGGGCTACTGTTGAACCATGTCTGCACCGTAAATGTTGAGAAAGTAGGCCTACCGTGATCCATACTGTCCACCCAAGTTTTTTTACTTACCTAGGGGATTATCAGAATCAAGAGTCAAACTGAGGGCACATCTGATAGCATACAGGACCTTCCTCAGCCCCACGACTATTTCAGGGGAGATCTCATGTTCCCTCGCTTCGAAGACTATGATATATACATGTGGCCTTTATTATTTTTAGGCATATTGAGGAAATATGAACAAAAATTTAATAGTGTGAATCGGGTCAGGGCGTCAGCAACCATAACTAGATAAAAGTCAATGTTGATTCGGCTTCCGCGGATCATATCACATCCCTCGCAGCTGTTGCCGATCAAAATCCGACCTCGAGTTGGAAAATTATCATTGACTGAGTTAGTGTCGCCTTGTGGACAGACCTCATCTGTCTCGTGGATCAACGAAATACTTGAAAAATTGAAATTGAATTTATATACACCGACATTTGGTAAGGAATGATAAGGTCAAATGAAAAGAGACGAAGCTTATCTTGTCACAACAGGGAGATTCGTGTATATAGAATATTCGACCCTTGCTGGTCTACGAATTGATTGAATTCAAAACATGACTGACATATAATATTGACTATCCTAGCGAAAAATTGATAACCTCAATGAAGCCCAGGGGTGGATAATTTGGTAAACACTCCAAGCCACTCAAAATTAACCTGATTTGATCCGAGAAATCACTTCGCCCGAAGTTTTGACAGCGACACAGTTGTCGATCTGCATTGATCGACGACTGGTCTTTAGATTGCTTTTCAAATTTTCGAGGAACGAAAGATTGGCCCCGGAAGATCTCCAAAATCGACCCAGCCACACTTGTATATCGTATTCTTCATGTCCATTCCTGTGTATTTTTCAGATATTTCTCGGCTATCTCGCCGGTCGCCTAACAGGGGGCTTCTCTGGAGCAGTCGCCGTATTGTCAACAAGCTAAACCCGCCAGAAGAGAAGTATTTGTAGTTGCAGATAAACTCCACCGCAGTTTCCAACCGCTCCCTATTAAAGCTGCTTCGGTTCGCGCGATTCTCCAAAGTTGACCAATAGGCGTCACTCGTGCGTGTTAGCATTTACGCCGAATTAGGTAGCCTTTCATGACCACTTCGGGGCATAGTTACCGATGATCATTGCGACCTGTGCCTTGCGGTTTTTGAAATTTCGCCAAGATCAGCGGCCAGATCTATAGTCGCTTTCAGAAAAAAGGCTAGTCTGCGATCATGACCAATGTTGACCAGGGCGGGCTTGAAAAATAATAAGAAAGCGGAGCAGTCTGCTGAGCTATATCTATATAGGAAATGAAGCAGCATCAATGAATACCAACCGAGGACATCAGCGGGACAGTTGATCGTTACAAAGTGGAATTTTTTCCCAATTAGTACGAATTATCGGAAACGGATGAACTGGTTTTATCCTGTTTATAACATCATGAACACGGCCAACCGGATATTAGCGATTGTTTTTAAGTAGCTAATGAACGCATTGCCCTTGGGAAGAGTGGTACAGGTGTGAAGTCAGTTTGTAATCGTCAAGTTGATTGACCGGTGTGACAGGGATCCAAGACCCCCTGGAATCTACAGCAGCAATATCCGTTTGTATTGTTCAACAAGGGATTACTAGTAGAAAACGTTACAAAATCTCCAGGGTGAGATTTTTGTTAGCTGCTGCCATCAGTGGTAGAGAATGGAATTAGTAGTAAACATGGCTGACACTGAAGCAGCCGGAGGGCAAAATCATGAAAATGAACGCTTATGAAACGATTTCCAAATGATGACAAAGCCGTGGTCAACGTCGGAAGTAGTATTTAGTCCACTTTTTGCACGCTGAATATGTGGATCAGAGAGTTGTAATGAAAAAAGCAAAAAAATTGGCAGGAGGTGGCAGGCAAATGCCTACGTCAGGTTCGGCGCTTTCATTGCAGTGGTGACCTTCGGAACTACATGTAGGACTACGTGAAGTATGCAATCTCGGCAGGTTTGGCCGCGCTGTGAAAAATAAGCGCCTTATAATTTTTTGCTAGTATAGGCTATGCGTGTACATGTATGGCTTGCCGCAATACAAACCATTGCAGGGAACGTAGATCCCGACGAAGACTTGGTAATGTGCCAATATTTTTTCAACCACCTTCTTTGGAAGCCATAACAAAAATCCTGGATTAAACATACGCTGTAAAATACATGAAAATTCGGGGAAAATATTTGCTTTTCATTTCCATGTCCCACAGCCAGAAAGTCAATCATGAAAAAGCATGCTGCGCACGGTAATTGATATAAATTCGGTCTTCCGATAATGGGGCACTTGCCATTCCTGGATCATAATTTTTTTATCACATTGTGCTGAGACTAGGAAATGGAATACCTCGGCGAAGATGTCGAAATGGGCGAGGTAGCAGGTAAAAAGTGGGATTGTATCGACAAGATAAATGACCACCACTATCAAAGTAGAGGCAAAAAGAGCAATTGCTTGGCACACCAAGCCAATTGCTGTCTGCAGCTGAACATGGGAAATGACCATATCCTTTTAGTGGTTCTATGTCCTGATGCAATCTATAGCTTTGTAACTGAGGTTGAAAACTGGTCTCCACGTCATTGGGATGATAATAGAGAGGTTGCGCAGCGGCCCGTCTCCGACTTCAACTACGAGAATAAATTGCAGTCCGCTATGGACATCCCTGATAAAAACGATTGATAGGCCTAGAAGTTTTCAATTCGTCAAACACCATAAACTGAAGGCAGAAAAATTTGGCCTTATAAATCGAAAGTGCGGATAAATAATGAATATTGAAGTCGTAATCCTAGTCGTTACGACTTGAAACACGACTATAATAGGGTGTTTTCGCAAAGCCCCCAAAACGCGAATGCGAACGCCAAACTCATTGTTCGATGCCACGAAGAGAGCACCACAACAAAAGGATAGACGTTCGCGTTGGCGTTTCGGGGGCTTTGCAAAAACTCTATACTATTTGCGATTTACGTGCACTTCCGATTACGAGTCAAATTTATTCTGCCACAAAGTTATGGCATTTTACGTTTTGCAAACGTCTATCAAATCATTTTATCAAGGATGTCTACAGCGGACTGCAATTCATTCTGGTAGTTGAAGCCGGAGTCGGAAAGCTGCGCAACCTAATTTCGCTCACCACGTCAAGGAGATATTGCTGTCCTTTCTTCAGGTCAGTCAAAAGTGGTAAAAACGATCTTGTTTTTCTGCAGAATCAGGTCATAAAAATCGTAAATCCCCGTCCGATATCGAGGTAACGAGATACCCGATACGGCCCCGAACACACGCAACATCGTCAGTAGTCGCAAGACAAGTTTGAACTGACCCCGATGAATATTGATGAGAGAAAGAACCCCCTTTTTCATCAGAATTCAGTACACGATAAATTGCCTACTGCGATCTCGACTTCTTTCCTCGACCATGTCCAATATTGGCAAATGCACGGGCAATTCTAATCACTTTAACTTTCGCAGCCTGTAGTTTTGCACGAAAAATGCGAATAAAACGCAATTTCTTGATATAAACGGCAAAGCGCCATGGGATTTGGCTGGCACCAAGCGGTAACACTTGGGCCGTTGAGATAAGAGATGGAGAAAAGTAGGAATTGCATTACGAGGACGCATTATTTAATTTTTTTATCTAATTGGTAGCAAGCACTTTTTCACGGTGATTTACTGTATCCCATTCTGCTATTTCTTGTTGCAGAATTAATCATTCCAATTCGACAACGATATGTTTTTCTCACATTCCATTCCCTTTAAGAAGTTTTGAAAAAGCGAACAGAAGCAGTGTCGAACATTACGAAAGAGAAAGTCTGAACCGCACTTTCATGCGTTTTCAGGAGGAGATACCTACATGTACATGTACGTTCACCCAGAAAATACTGCCGAACATATTCAGGAACGGACAGTACACGCTACCTGTTGTTTGAGGTGACGCGAGTCTTCCTCGATGGTCCACAAATTGGATCGTCGCGCCAGATGATAAAGATAAAAGAAAACACCTTTCTCTCTTGCTGGCCTGGCTATAGTCGGGGTAATCAATCAAAACGAGAAAGAAATCATCGCAGAAGCCATATACAGGTGATATCCATGGTAATGTTTTTTATCGTGTGTTTGATATTGGACTGAGAGGCCGTCAACGGGAGGCCGTCTTTTGGCGTTCTTTTGGCCACCCGATAAACTGCCTTGTTTGTACAAAGATAATTTCGAAACCCAGTTCCGTGATCATTTCATTCAGGTGATAATGTAGCCGAATCGGTTAATGTCGTCCTGGGTATAACAGAAATATACCCAGGTTCAATGTCGTCCTACAAAACTATACCCTGGGTATAGTTCGATCTACAAAAGTATACCCAGTACCGTAGTTTTGAACCTAGATACGAGTTAGGAATGGATGGCCGCCATTTTGTTTCTCGCTTCAACTGAGACGGCAGTTTTGCAATCAACATCGCCAAAATACCAGTCAANGTTGCCCCCCCCCCTCTAAACATATTCCCCGCACACAGAGACGCCCAGCAAAATGCCATCCTCTGGCCACATGCATCCTGTGAATGTGCTCGCCCACGGGTACCATGCTAGTGAAAATAATGGTCACTACGTGAACCAAAAACACCTTTCTCTCTTGCTGGCCTGGCTATAGTCGGGGTAGGTAATCAATCAAAACGAGAAAGAAATCATCGCAGAAGCCATATACAGGTGATATCCATGGAAATGTTTTTTATCGTGTGTTTGATATTGGACTGAGAGGCCGTCAACGGGAGGCCGTCTTTTGGCGTTCTTTTGGCCACCCGATAAACTGCCCTGTTTGTACAAAGATAATTTCGAAACCCAGTTCCGTGATCATTTCATTCAGGTGATAATGTACAGTCTTGGCAATCTGACAAGTGTAGGCCTATATCTTGAGCAATGACTCGAGGAACAGCCATTCTTAGAAAGTGGGCCAAACAGGGGAAAGGTACACACACGTCATGAATGAGTTGAGAACACCCCACGCGTCAATACGACGGAACTGGGTCAAGAGTCCAGTCTGAGATGGAGGAACCTCATACCAGGATATCGAATCGTACGCGTAGATGTACGTGAAAGACTATGAACGAATATTAACGATTACTGTGTGTGCACGAGGTTGAATTCCGGGAGTTGGCCAACTTCAAGTCGGGTATTCCCCGGAATGACTGTAGTTGTGGTTCTTGAAATTACTCATGGGAGGAGTATAAATATCCAAAACCAGGGACACCATGCAAACTGATTCAAGCGCTCACGAGGAACGATGAAACTCTCACTGATTTCGTTATGCTCTGCACTGCTAGCGGCGGTGCTGGTGTCCCTCCCAGCGGACACGGAAGCTGGTGGCTTCGATGAACTTCACCGTAGACTTGATCAACTGGAAACAGCCCATAGACGACCTTCCACCTCAGGAACTTCAGCGCGGAGTCGCCTTCCGACCGATTCGATTGGTATGTAATGTACAACTAGTCAGCGCGTTTCATCTACGGTCTCCCCGCTCCCTATACAACGAGGGAAGCTGTTGAAGCCCCTGTGATTGACCTACCCGGCCAAGACAGAGGTCCAGAGTTGGCATTCCATCTGCAGGCTACGTAATGACCACGTAATGTAAGGCACCTTATTTAATTCCTTATTTAATTCCTTGTTCATCATTCCAGGTGGCTTTCCCTCATCATTCGGCACAGTAAGAATGGGTCGGAAGGGCAAAAGGGCAAAGTTATCAAGGAACTCCTTAAAAAGTTGAAAGATTATACCAAGAAGAAAGCTGAGGAGGAGAGAAAGAAACCAGACACACAAGATATAGATGAGATCATGGATCAAATTATGTAAGTACACTTTATACATGTCGTTTCATATGGCAGTAGAGTTTGGCCGACAACGCTTACATGTATCTATTTTTCGGGTGTACCCAAACAATAGGTTTCGAAATCAAACGATAAAAACGTAAATTTTACGACAACGTCATTTTTCGTACTCCATATTAACCAGATTTTATATTGCATTTTCGGTACAAAAATAACGTTGTCGTTAACTTTTACGTTTATCGTTTGATTTCGAAACCTCCCTAATAGAAAATCATGTAAACTAAATGACTCGGGCGATTGCGAAAATTCTCTATTGTCAATGCTATTTCCAACCAGTTATTGGGATGGTGCATGTCGTCGTAGTGGTGTGGTTTCACATGGAAATGAGTGACTGCATGTAGATTGTCGTACTTTCGTCAAGAGGTCTGGAAGGAAGAGTGTACATGTATGACAGCTCTTACATTTCAAATGGCAAATCTCATGGCCGAAAGTGAAAGATGGTTGAAAGAACTCTGAAAACTGACGGACACTACCCTGTCTACCCTTCATCTTATGTAATTGATACCTTCCACTTCGTTTTCGTTGCAGTTCAAGCACACAAGACAGGGATTCCAATAGAGACCGTGACCCTATCCACAGAAATGGACCTTTCGGTCGCGAACGAAAGATTCCCGGTACAGCAGGCAGGGAAATAGAGGGTGCATTCCAGGGAGACACTGGGAAGGAGGTGGTGCAGGTTGGCGGGGGCAGTGACAGGGATCACGGCAGCGATAGAAACCGAGGAACGATTGATAGGACCGGGGCTTATGGCCGCGAACACAAGGTTCGGGGAAGCAGCGGGAGAGAGATTGAAGGAGCGGTAAGTGGCGGTCCCAGCAGGGGTAGCAGCAGTAGCAGCAACAGCAACAGGAGGAGTGGAAGTGACAGGCGTGACAGCCGACGGGATAGGGACAGAAGTAACAGCCGTGAGGGAAGGAGTCACCGGAACAGAGGTGATAGGGGAAGGAGTATTGAACATTAAAATATAGGCCTATGTAGAGTATTTCGATGCCAGCATTTACCATCATAAAATCGTTTTAACGATCTTTTACAGGACAATTGTCATGTTTCTGTATGTCATACGGTGTTTTGATGCATTTACCATATTCAGGAATTCTTAAAACAATCGCAACAGGACATGCTTCTGTCCACATCAGTACCTGTGTACCTGAAATTTAAATCAGGGTCAGCACAATGTACATGTATACTCTTGTCTGTGTAGCTTGTATTTCCTTTTTTTCTTCTACAACATAATGGTGTGATAGCAAATTTTGTATCTCTGGCTGTATCAACGCAATTTTATTCATTTTTTTCTACCGTGTAAGATTTATATTCAATGGCACCATAGCCAGCAATAAATGTTCTTTCTGTAAAGCTGTGTAATTTGTCTTCAAAAGGGCCCCTCAAAAAACTCCTCGCTGCTGTCGACAGCATATACAATTCTTAACCCCAAGAGTTGAGCCGGTTATGACAGAAATCAAGGCCTGCCCCTGGAACAAGACTTGGTTCAGGGGCCTGTTTCATAAAGTAACTTTAAGCTAATGGTACCATTAACTTCAATACATTTTCCATTTGGTTAAAGGTACTGTACCATTAGCTTAAAGTCACTTTATGAAACAGGCCCCCAGCTGTTATTGTTCAACTGGGATTAGGATACATACAATTAGCAGACTATTGTGACGAGGACCTGTAAACTGTGGACTCCCGTTCTTTTTGCACACCTGCCGTGACATTGGTCCACACTGACCTCATTCATAGTAGGCCTACATGTACAAGATGACGTACACGATGTTTATTTCGCAAGCCGTGAATATCAATATGAGTTTCCCGATGGGATTCCCCTACTATTATTATCTTTAATGGAGGGATATCCCAAGCGCTCCATTGTTGCGCTTGCTTCACGACTTTTAGGAACAGTCGCTTTTTTCGATCAAAAAGAGTGATATTGCTGCTGGTAGCCTACACTACTACGTATGCCTATTGCTTCAAAATTATTTTTCAAAAAAATACAAGAGCGAGTGAAAATAATGCAACTGCGCAGATTTCCGGTGTTTCCTGTCGGAAGTCCCCGGTTTTTGTTTTGTCCAGGCACATAAACCTCTGTATCTTGACTTTCCTCCAGAAAGCAACTGAGGAGTAAAGTATAAGGAGCACATCAGGGAGCATATCATTTAAATTCATTTTCGGAAAAACAACGGTGAGTGACTGATTTTTAAAATCAGTTTTTTGCATTGCATATATCATTGGCAGAAGCAATGTGTGTTGTGACAGGAAAAACTCACGCTTTGGAGTCGTAGTTAGAAATTGTGATAATCTTGAGGAAGGACTGATGACAGAGGAAAAAGGACTATGAGGTATTCCTCAGATCCAGCTCATTTCGAAGCCTGCATCGTACATGGGAGAGACAGTTCTGGTGCAAAAGATTTATTGCATGTATATTTTGTGTGCATGACATTAATGAATATTGCATGGTTTCCTGGTTATCGGTGCCTATGTTGCAGTCTTGGATACTGGCTGAGTTGTGAGCTGTAGGTCACACCACCCAGAAGAACAGGCCTGGATTTTCATTGGCCCTAAAACTGATTTAGCCTTATGATTGCATGACTGTCAGATCAGTACGGCAGACATAATGACTGGGGTTCGAATTAATCCATAGTGACCAGCTGCAATAGCACTTAAAAATCAGAAAAGTGACTCAAAACGCACTTTCAACAGAAAGATCCAGGTGCCCAGACTGTCAGCCCACCGAAAGGGCCGACAGCCGGTTGAATCGGTGTAGTGCGGTTTATGCTGAAAAAATTAGCCATAGCGAGATTAATGTCATGTCTTTTGGATCTCTTATATCAAGACTTTCTCAGAGAGTTATATGACGATGATTGTCTAGATGTGCGCACCTAATTTTGTGTTAACCTAGGTTTTGACTTTACTTCTCCATCTTTCAGTGCTTTTCATTTTGAGTGTCGCCCGGATGTTTCTGCAAAATGTTCAGCGTAGAGACTCGTAACCTGATCGTCGGTTTCCCATCCATGAAGGGTTCCCAGAATCCTCGAAGACGCCAACGCCATTCCAATGATGGAGCTGACCCCTTCGAGGATTTTTTAACACTTGGTGAGGTCAAATGGGGCTTCGATTAGAAGCGTGTCAAAGAATCTTTATGCCTCCCGATATAGGATCCCCTCCTTCAACAATACCATTTGCGGCTAAAGTTGCGCCATTCAATAGGAGCAGTCAGCCGCGCATATTGCCAACAGATGGCAGCAAAGTACTAGCGGACCAATGTACAGGAAAATCTACGTGATTGCTGCTCGATCAATAACGACTGGGTCCGCTATATGCATTGAATTGGGCCGTAGTGACACCTATTGGTGAACTCGCTGACAGCTCCTATTGGACTGGCTTTAGCGGGATTCATTTGCACACGGATCCTGTCCGTTTTCAGTCCGTTTGCCCCTAGTTTTCCGGATACGACAACGCTGAAGTCCATTTGATAGATTTTTTACGGACCTGAACCGGACAAAATCCGTGTGCCAATGAACCCCGCTTTAAGGAGGAGGGCATTGTAGATCCTATCACATGCACCTGAATTCCACAGTTCATAGTCTTTGTCTTTCAAGCTTGGTGTAGTAACCAGAGAGTTCGGTTGCGAGTGGAAAAAAACTCGGATAATGATAACATTTTGCATCATAAATTACATGTACTTGTATCCCTTTCAGTTCGTATCATCAAAATGTCTTTTTACAAGCGCACTGCACAAGGAATTTTATTAGCTCCAACAAGGACAAGAATGAGACATAAGAAAACATGAAGGCTACAAGCACAGTCTGAGGTATACATTGTAGATTAATTCAATTCAAAGTGCGTCTACTTTTTAATGATTACCGGTAATCATTAGACAATGATTACTGATAAATGGTAATCATTAGACAAATAGATAGCTCGCTCTACCCACGCTTCCCCCTCGCTTAGTCCTAAACCGAATTGCAAAAGCAAATTTATTGCATTGTTCTTTTCCGTCCTTCAAATACGCTTTTGTGTTCTGTCTATTTTTTGTTCTGTTCTGTTATTTTGCTGATGTCTCCCTCTCTGCAGAAGCAGCTGGTTACCGAATTTTGAAAGAGAAAAGGGAAGTTTAGAAATCAAACGATAAACGTAAACTTTACGACAACGTTATTTTCCGTACTAAACCTGACCAGATTTTATATTGCATTTTCGGTACAAAAATAACGTTTGGTGTCGTTAACGTTAACGTTTATCGTTTTGATTTCTAAACCTCCCTAATAAGAAAAGACCCTCGTTGCGAAGGGTCGTAATTTTGCCCTGGATAGCTGATTCGGATCCGCACTTTTTGGCGTTCCGAGGTTGGTATTCACCACCACTGTACTTCCCAGCCATGTCTAACATGTCATGCCGTACCGGTACCTTACATATGATTCAAGCGTACGTGTCTGATGGAACAGGCCTGGGTTTAGGGCGGCGCTGATCCGGGGAATCTTGGCATGAACTGCCTCCAGCCAACAATCCAGTCGCAACATTTCTGCTGATTTCCTTGAGACCAATGCGCCATTTTACTTTGGCGAATATTATGACTCAAGGTAATCCTTGCTTTTAATAGACGTATTGTCTACGTCCACCGGTGTCGCCTTCGTTATCACTGAGCGAACAACCGATTGGTGACAAAGTCGATGTATGGCAGAAGTGACATAGATCGTCTAAGTTTGCATACAGACAAATTCGACGCCAGTGCGTCACAATACCCACAGTACAACACATGCCAGTCTCGCCTCAATACGTTTTCGACATGGACAGGAGCAGTCAGTATATTCGACCTTGCCGAGGCGGGAATGTTCTCCATTGGTGACGGAGACAGGACACGCTGCTTTCACTGTGATACCCCTCTACGCCAGTGGGAAGCCCACGACGATCCATGGGTCGAGCACGGTCGATTTAGCCCATGTTGCGACTATCTGATATTTTCAAAGGGAATATATTTCGTTAAAAGCACGCAAGAATTCTACGAAATTCAGGACCCAAGTTTTGAAGAATTGGTGTCACGGCATCGCATTGAAAATGCCAGTAAGATTCCGATGCAGGAAACCATCGCCACCCCAACCGCAACCGCAACCCAACCATGTCGACCGCAACCAAAACGAGGTTGGTTTCGTCCAGCTGAGCCGAGAGAGATCAGATCAAGGCTCGATACAGACCAATGCAAAATCCTCATCAACTTGGGATACCCCAGAGAACTGGTGGGACAAGTCATTGGTGAACAGTTACAAACTGAGGGCGATGACTTTGTTCAAAATTTTGGACAATTGATTCGTGCTGTCATGAATGCTGCAGACCTTCTGGGCATCCGCTTGCACACCAATGATTGAGTTGAAATCATTTTATCTCTGAATTCTTTGATGTTTACCGATTGGTTGGTGGATTTTTTGCATGAAAAGAAAATTCCCCATCAGGTGTACCATGTGTTGTAACACCGCTACGCTCGCACAAAGTGGTCTGGGTAGCCAATGCACGTGGGGTTTCGAGGATGGACAATACAGCTGCATGTGAGGAGACTTACGGAAATCTTCCAAACCTGTGACAGTATCACCCCGGATTATTGCTTGGCACCATCGCCAACGGCGCTAAGCTGACTGCCTCATGATTTTGGCCCGTCGGCCGAATAGCCTCGAGAGAAAGCTTTTGCATGTGGTAAATCAATACGAGGCTCGGAATCCTATCATTGACCTTGATTAGTCCTGACACTGACCAATGCCCAAGACGAACTCGTCAGGTCTAATGACTCGTGAGGGAATTCCGCTGTCCCAGAAACCCGGGGGCGAATGCAGAATTAAAGGTACCCATGAGACTCCGGTGGAGACAAAAGTTTCGAGATGCGCGCATCAAAACTGACATGATAGAGACCAGTTGACGCGACGAGAGCTGTTGAGCCCTTGGAGTTCTCAATCTCTCTTTGTACAAATCAAGTATTTCTAAAGTTTCACCCGGCCTCTCCAAATTTTGGTGCTTTTCTGAAGTGTTGCGGGATTCAAATGATTCAAATATCTCAACGACGAAGGGGATCTGTAGAACTGGTCTGCAGACTAACTAATTGACACTTCAACGTCAATTAGCTTTGCATACTGGATTGACGACCGCGTAGACAATTAGTTTGATGACGAAGCTCCTCTAGCAGGGGAAGTTTGTATCAAGCTCATCAAGGATGTTAAGTGACAGCAATGTTCCCCTGAAAAACCTACTAATTGCTTCATGATTTCAGATGATGTGATGAATCTAGTTTGATATCGTTCATCAGTTCCTTTGCCACCAACATGTATAATATTAGGTCTAGGCCTACACGTACCCTTGGAGGAATTAATTCCTCCAAGGTCTACCGTATGTACAATTACATGTAATTTACATAGGATTTTCATTCAATGTTTAAATGAAGAGGGAGATATGAGATGTTTGATGCGCGACCTTCATAGGAGTATTAAGAGAGAAAAGTGTTTTAGAGGTGTATGCAAAGAAAGTCATTCTGTTTGCATGAGGTTGAAATGAGTATGAAACGGCTGAAGAAGAGGAAGCGCAATATAGGGTTCGGTGTGTACCAGTATGTGAGTATTTTAAAAATCTGAATGTACAACATGTAAACTGTAAATATGTTTACTTCCTGTAACGCGTTTTTTACGACATTTTTTTAACTTTGAAAACACTGTATTCTATACGAGAAATAAATAAATAAATTTGTGGAATGCACTGCACTGTTTTTGCACTGCCTGCACTGGTTGTACTACCCTGATGTACGAATAAACATATATATAGCCGACGATTGGGCACTTTAGACTGAGCACAGGCCCCTTGTCAAAAAAGATCGTTCGTCGTATTTGTACCCCATCTCGCCGCTAGGACAAATGCTGAGATCGGTATGAATACATCGCCGTCTTTGAAGATGTTCGCTGATTGGTCGACAGACACACAGGCACGATGCCGCAACGTTATTTACCCAGTCCTTGCGGTGAGATTGGGTAACAATCTAACTTCCCTGCTTATCCTTGGCATAGGGTGACTTCACTGCACCGGTCGCTGCGCTCGAGAATCAGTTGAAGTCAGCTGTCCTTCAGGAATGACACCTGGTCACAGTGAGCGATGGCATAAAACTGCCGTTTCTGTCAGCCTACACAACTCTGGCGAGATCCTATTTCGAAAATGCTAAGATGTAAAGACGATTTTTTGCATCGACTAATTCTAAAGCCACAAACTTCGTCATCACAAACTAAGAAAGATTAGTGAAATTATTGAAAAATGTCAATTTACCAATCCAACTTCTATTAATCCTTCCTTTGTTTGCCGCTGAAGCAAACGAAATGCCAATATTATCCCTTTAAATGTCAAAATATCAAAACATTTCCTTATTGGATTATTCAACCTAATGCGGAATTCATTAAGCACGCGAATTAGCGTTCGACGGAAACGAAAGCAAAATAAAAACCTGATGAATTGGAAAATGGAATTTGCAATGATGATTACAACTAACTCCGGGTGCTCAGTCTTCCTAGTTTCTTTCAAAAACTGTGTTTAACGGTTAGCAAACTACCGGTGTAAATTTTCTTACCTTTTTTGACTGGATATCTAACTAACGATCTAAATTTCCTTATAAGGCTGTGGCAAGCCGTAATCTCTCGTTGTCATCTCACACACTCGTATATCAAATGTATTACATGTATGTACATTGTGTGCAACCAAAAATGTATAAGGCTCGCTTAAGAATTTTTGGTGCAACTCATATTGTAAAAGTCACCTATACAATGTATCGCCGCGTGTACATCGATGAGAATGTCAGAGATTCTCAGCGCTCGCCCCCTTCATCACCATACACAACCGTTGCGTGCGGTGACGAAGAGTACGAGAGCTAAGAACCTCTTATAGATGATCTCGTGGGTCCCATAGAGTTTCCTATTACCAACGATTCACTCAACCCCATCCTCCTATAGCAGGGTTTTGGTCTCGCTCCTCTTCATACACTCGTGAATGAATGAAGAGAAGCGTGGTTGAAACCCCTGCTGTGGGAGGATGCTCAACCCTTGCTAAGCAGTTCCAGATTTCGCCGATGCTGCGCTGCGACACGGGGTTGGAAAATCTGCCT
>NMRB01002325.1:33299-52441 GCA_002633025.1 Notospermus geniculatus
GGAGCCGCTAACACTGACTTCATTGGACCCGAGAACTGAGCTTTGTACAGGAAAATGGGACCCGATGTACAGCTAACTTTAGAATGGTTGGATTTACACCCCATAAATGTATTACCAACAGATAGAAACATGGTACCTCGTAATCATATAAGCATGTTTTCAGTAATTTTTAACTGGTTCCGGAATTGGAAACGGCGTTTTTATGTATTTTGACCCATTTTGTGTTAATTTACATAGAAAACGCCATTTCTTATTACATAACTACTAAAAACAATTAAGAACATGTTTTTCTGCTTCTGAGGCACCATGTTTCTATCTGTTGGTAATACATTTATGGGGTGTAAATCCCACCGTTCAAAAGTTAGCTGTACATCGGCTCCAATTCTCCTGTACAAAGCTCAGTTCTTGGGTCCAATGATAAAGTCAGTGCCCTGAGCTTCAAACGGGATATTCTACTGAAAGAAAGAAAATCTCAGATGGCGCCCCCTCTAAATTTAAAGACTACCAATAGACAAACCACCAGAAAAAAAATGGTGCTTTTGTCCGGCGTGTCCCGATCATTTCCATTACCGACTAGACTAAATCGTTTCATTTCTTAAACTCCTTATTATTAGGGAGTTTTCGCAAAGCCCCCGAAACGCCGACGCGAATGTCTATCTTATCGTTCGCTGCTCTCTTCGTGCATCGAACAATGGTATTGGCGTTTCGCTTTGGCGTTTCGGGGCCTTCCCAAAAACTCATCACCGTGCAATCGGGTACGTAGCATACCTGCCAGACAAATTAATCCAAACAGATACATACTCCATTGTTGCTTCATAGGGATAATGATTTAGGCTTGCAGTCACTTCATAGAGCCACAACAACAGGATCGATCAGTCTTAACTGACGGTATAGTACTGATAGACGGAATAACAAAACCTAGGTAGCTATTTTTATCAATATCAAAGAGTGCCGAGAGGCAATATCTGGAAATTGTCGCGACACGGGAATCATTTTAATCTCGACCTTGGGGAAAGCAATCGATCATGTATGTACGAAGGCTTCGCGGCTCTTAAGATGGTTTCTGATATAACCATTTTAAGTTTGCATCAAAGTCATGAAGTTTTTGACAAACCAAGCAGTATTTTAGGGGAAATTTCTACGAGTTAAAATATGGCGGAAGTCAATTTCCAGAATCTTAGCAAATTTGCTAAGATTCTGGAAATTGACTTCCTGTTTACCATCATTTTGTGTGTCAATTTTTGTGCTTTCTCTTTCTTTAGTTAAAATATGGCCCTATCCATTATAAGCGTTGACAAAGACTTGTGAAAATATCTTCTTTTTTTGTTCAAATATGTCAAATGACTCCATCGCATCCATCAAAGGCACCCATCAGATACCCAAGATCGATAGCCAAGCTCATAAAACTAAGTGATCAAGATGTCACGGGGAAATTTCAGGCGCGTGCTCCTGAATTTTAAAACATTGATTGAGTGCTTGTTTGATGATCGGAGTCGTCGGCGTCATGTGGTACGTGCAGACGGTAAAAGCTCTGGAATCAGCTGAACCCTAACTACATTAGAACCTCTGAAAGTGTTGCACTTTTGAGATACTTGGGCCGTATTCCAGAGAAGCTTCATCAACTGTAAGGTTTACCTTTAGCTATTGTTTGCAGGCAGAATACAAAAGCTTACATAAAGTGGACCTTATATGGGCCACTGTCTGAAAACTTACCTATATAAGTTTTCAGACAGTGGCTCACATAAGGTCACTAGTATTTTGTGAACTGGCAGTAGCACAGCGTTTATTTGTTTATTTGCCAGTGAGTACGGAGACGTCTTGTGTTCGCTGCTCAACTGGAAGTCGCTGTTGACCTTGTTTGACTGCGGCATCAGAGGAAAGAAGCAAACTGAGCCACGCCTAGGTGAAATTATACCCGACAATATTGGACCATGCTGTGAGATGATGTGGTCCGCATTGCCTCAGCAGCCCTTGCCGAAAAGACGCTTTCTTGAAGGTTGTTGTCGTGAAGGGCAGCTCGCCTACAATAACCTGAATAATAGATGTTACTTTTTTGACAAGGGATGCAAGCCATTCAACAGCATCCTGTTTGAGTCTTAAAGAAGAGACAACCTCGTCAAATCTATGATTGACAGTAAGTCATACTGGAAATCGAAGAAACCATTCAATAGATCAAACAAGCGATTGGTTCCGCGACGTGTATTGAAATTTGTTTTTTTCTAATTTCCCTAAACGACAGCCTGTCAATCATTCAGACAAGAGGTCATTGATCCCATCAAGGCGATCTGATTTTACGGCCTTGTTCGCCCCGTCGAAAGCCGTCGTTTATTTGTCAACTCTCGAACCGGGCACATGCTTATCTCGCGAGAAGTCCCGCCATTATCTTTCCTCCGTAAACCTTGCGCCCTTTCTGTCAAGTACAATCTTGGGATATTGGATCGTCGATTGGAAGCAAGCAGAGTTGATTGACAGACAATCCAGCCTAATTCTCGCGTTATCTTACGTGATTTGTGCCTTGGTGACCGCCACTCAACACATTGGAAAGATTCAAGCGCCTGGACACCCTCCAGAACAATTGAATGCCACTAAGATTGACGTAAGGAGAAATAAATTGATAATGAACAACATAACAAGTTTAAAACTCATTAGGACATTGACGGTCGTCAACGGCGCCGCCTGCCATCAGCATCCACCTCCAGCGGCGTGCCGTCCGGAGAGCCTGCCAGATCGTACTTTTAGATAAACCCATAAACCATTAGCCAATCCCGTTTCCAAAGCATTGGCCCAGCCTTGATAATGATAAATGATTTTTATGTGCGTCATATTTTCTGTCAAAGATGAATCTGGACAAGAGCCGGAACGGCACGACATCTTTTATTCATCGGCTAACAGCCTTCAAGAAGCAGAAGAACTCATCAATATGACACTTTTCAAACTGGACGTCATAATTTTTTCTGCATTCAAAGCCAGGCAACAGACGTCAATCAAATGCACAATCAATGATTTCATGGTATGTACACAATCTTGGAGCGAGATGAGACATCAAATATCCCCAAGGTTGCCTTGGTTTGTCAGAAGCTGAAATGGATTCGTGAAGCAGCAGTAATAGGGCATGAATTTTTTAATTTCAAGATGTTATCGTCGGAACCGAACGTTCGACGTTGCGCACATTAAGTGCCAAGCGTCAATTATCACTGCGTTGTGACAGGATGGAGTACTTCCGGTTTGAAGTTGTAAAACAGAAACCTCGCTATGAAATAGGAGGTTGTGATTGGCGTTGTCGCAAAAACATGCCCCGGAGAAGCAGGATTCTTTCCCTCCGATTTGACATCCGACGGAGCATCGTGATGATCAGCCAATGAAGAGAACCTAAACTAACTTTTGGCAAAAAAAATCACAAACCAATCTGACTGAAGGCCGAAGCCATTTTCCACAAAATCAAAAATTCATGAACGAGCGATAAATTATTTGTTCTCATACACCCGATGATGGTGTTCTTTTTTCCAGTGTCGCCATGTGATAATGTGATAGCTTGAGAGTTGAAGGGCTTCATATTCACAGGTTTACAAAATGTCGAACGCACATGTAATCCATTTGACACCTTGGTCTTTAGCTAAACGTCGAAATGTCATAAAGTTATGCCAGAAATGTCGACTTCTGCTTGGAGTATTGCAGCAAAGTATTCGTGGATAGACCATCGCATTGACTGATTTCAACCATTGTCATGCCGTGTTTGAAAGATTTAATAACGTCTTTGACGCTGAGCTCTCGATTTTATATCCTTTTATGTGATATTTTTTGAAAGATCTCCCTGGTCACAACTACCTCATTACAGTAAAGTCAGCATTCTCTACTCGATAGGAGTCGAATTAATTAAAAATCCATTCATCATTACTTCTTCACTTGCTACTCAGTAATCGTTAATCATCTAGCAAGACGAAGTAATTTTGGAACAACTTCTTTTCAGGGCAATCTTTTCGAAAAACTTCTTTTCAGGGCAATCCTTAATTTCAACCTGTCAAACATGTCAAACTTGTCGATGATGCTATTAACTACGTTGTATAGAGTTCAGTGACTTGCTGCTTCTTTTTGACACAACAAATTGAATCTGTCCTAACCGGATTGACATCGTCAATCAACGATGAGGGTCATGTTTCCCCTGAGAATGGACCCCATCAACGCTTACGTTTCTTTCCTGGTGGTTTTTGTTTGCAGAGGTGTTACACCCGTCGACGCCTGATACGTGCAGTTTGGTGATAATTCTATAACTTTGTTATGAGAGGAAGAAGCGACTGTCAGTCAGGTTTTTATTTGAACCAGAGGTCGAACTGTGGGCTTTTAAAAGTTTTCGGAAAGTCCTATCTTCTCTGTCACTTTTAATTCGTGATTGCTGTGAATGACGCGGCATTTGCAAGATGCTTACATGTTCCTATTCATAGCATCTGACTAACTCATCCAAAAAGCCAAAGTTGACTGATAAAAGTTCTACGGTACTTTCGTAAAACCTTCTTAGAAAAGGAAAAATACATGTTCAGTAATAGTCTCTATTTTTAACACAGACAACGTGATATTCGGCATTTGGTCAACAATGCTCACACTAAGTCTCCGTAAACACCTTATCATCTGTTGTCAAGAAACTCTTAGAGAAAGTCGTCACGTCCCTTGCAGACAAAATCTCACAGAAGCAGACGTCTTTTGTGATTATAAAGCGATTGGTGTAAACCGATCACACGACCAGGTTTCAGACTTATTGCCCTCGCATTCAAAAGAATACTAATTTGGGTGTCTGTCTTACTCAGGATCGAGACAGATTGGTATTTACCGACATGAGTTGTTGACATCAAGGGCCAAACGGCGAGTTGCGGCAGCCACTGCCGACTCCGTCTGAGAATGAAACTAAAATGTTGAAGTTAGTAAGTAATGTAGAGATTGGATTGCGGCAAAGCACGCCCAATCCACTTGACAAAGTGCTTTGGTATGCACGTCTCCTTTCCGAGCAAATCACGTCGGCGGAATTTTCTCAGAAGACGAAGTAACATTTCCAAAGAAAATGCCATCTATCTTTGCTCAATATATTCTTATCCAATAAAAGAATGCTCTTCCAAGCGATAGAAGTCTGCATGATTACGATTCTGCTCAAATCTTATTTGAATTCACAGGAAAAATGATACAGAGGCTGTTTGACTCTTTCTGACGGTAAACGCACGTTTTTTTTCCAGATTTCATACATACATGACTGTACAAGTTATCACAGGCGTCGTCTTTAAATGTTGATACAGATATCACTTGCGGCCTTCTTGTGATTGATTTCTGTAATACATAAATAAATTAAAAACTACTTCAGAATTTGATTCTATTTGCAAGCAACGCAACCATCCATTATACCCTCTAGCAACGTTTGGACACAAGGATATCACATTCCATTCACCAAATTACCGGGTGATCCACGTCGCCGTGAGCATTAGAGACCAATTACTGAAATGAAATCGAGAAGCATCTTTAAGTATCGTCTTTCGAGGAAAAGTTTTCTCCCCTTCTGCGATTTCCAATACTGTAAAAGTACACCATAAACCCTGTCTACGATGTATACATAAAGGAATATTTCTGCCCGTAACTAAAAAATATCTATAAGTGCTGAGACGCAACATTTTTTCATATCACGTATTGACCGATCCTGGACCATCGGTGTCTCGACAAATGCCCCATCTCTCGCTCTTGTCATCGTAGGGAGCGGTGGGGAGCGTAGATGGCCTGAGTTTCCCAGGATGGTATCGACAGGGAAAACGTCTTAACAGCCATCGGCCCATATATACTAAAGTACCTCGTGCGCTAGCAGGGTCGAAGCAAATGCTCCATCTCTCGCACTTGCCATTGCAAAGGGAGCGGTAGGGATCGTAGATGGCCCGAGTTTCTCGGGGATGGTATCGACGAGGAGGGGAAACATCAGCCACGCACGGTCTAAGCCGCAATAGCGCACACTCTGTCACTCCTGATACATGTATCCTTTGCAAAGCTTGAAGAAAAACGTACAAGAAAAGGCGTGCGAGCACAAACCGAGATCCTCCCTTGACTTCTGTTGTTTAAAGTTTGAAGTTTCCTACTTTGGCTTTCAGAGACAGTATACCTTTGTCTACACCCAGCCAACAGGTCTGGAATAAGCCGTAGTAGCACAGCTTCTAGTATCACTCTCTTAAACATCTTGGCACAAAAGTTGGAGAAGAACGTACCCAACGAGATAAGCAAGAACAAACAGACAGCGTTTTTTCGTTGTTGGTGTTGTTTAAAGTCAAACGTTTCCTGCCGTCTCTACTTTGGCCTTCAGCGCGTTGACTACGCCCAGCCACAGGTCGCTAAAATGCCATTAGCACCAAGCAGATGTTCCTGATTTCATTTTCTCTCAATCTATTCATGGGCACAATTTCTGCAGTATCATGGATCTCCAGTCAATGCACGAAAATTTGTTCTGATTGGAAATAAATTACATCAGCGACTGCTGCAAATTATAACGAGCCAGCCACGACCGTGTCGAAATTAGTCAGCTGTCACAATCTACTGAAAACGTTGCATTTGAAATGGGTAACCATTTTGGAAAATCCGCTCAACATTCATTCTCAATTTGCCGATTCAGCAATGCATTCTATATGTATCAGTTCTGGGGCCCTATTCACAAAAGTCTCGCAGGCGTTGCGATATCGCAACAGTCTGGTATCGACCTCGCAAATTTTCCAGCCGTATTCACAAAAGCCTCGCATTTTTGCGATAACGCAGAGATCTCACAAACTATCTCGCAAATCGGCTGAAATTTGCGAGAGCTCGGGAGCTCCCTCAAAGGTCTCGCAACGCGATTCAGCATCATGGCGGTGGTGAATTTTGTGCTAGATGCCGAGCAAAATAATAGATTGTACCGGAGGCCTCGAATTTTTAGGGACCGGACGAACCCTTGAGACATTTATGATGATACAGATATGCTTAACAGATTCCAGATGCCACGAACAACTCATACTTGATGTTTGAGATGACATTGAGCCACGTACCATGAGGTCGCATGCTATTCCCGCCACTCTTAAGTAGGGCCTACTGTGTGCACTCACATACTTCCAAATCGTCAGTGGGGACATCGTTGGAATAGGCCTAAGTCGGCCCTCTGTGAGCAGAATTGTCGAATCGTGGGTCTACGACACTTTGCGCAAAAGCACCCAAGTCTCGCAGGTGTTGCATATCGCAAGTGCCGCGTACAGACAGTGGTGAGAGGGCTCCTAGTACAGTCGTCCCACGTGTGTGACATACAAGTCATGTAATTCAATCTCGCAGTTGATGCGAGGTCACGCAACATGCGAAAGAGATGAGAGAGCGTTAGTGAATACCACGCATCGCAAGCTAAGAGGTCTCTTATTGCCCTCGCAAGTATCCTCGCACGGGACTGCGAGAACGCAAAGTTGCGAGACTTTTGTGAATAACCCCCCAGTTCGGGACAGACAGACCACAAAAGAAAGATCTTCCTAAAACGGAGGTGAGTAAAGCATCGTGAAATGAATGATGACTGGCTCATCCATATTGCTGAGTGGTAAGCTTACCAGCTTGGTGAAGGTGGCTCATTTCAAGCAGAAAATCAAATGGTTGATGCGTCGGCTATAGGTTACTCATCCCGAAATGAAGGATGACAGCTCGTGTTCGACATCCCTGGAGAATGTCAATCAGTGACGACAGGAAGACGGTCCATCTTCCCGGGAATCCTAAACTTGGTTTTATTGGCGAGACGACGTGCCTGATTTCGATAATCGATAGAGATTTTATTAGAATTCCAAATAACTAGGTCTGCTCACAATATCAAAGCATTTCATTGAGTGGCCATCATTGGGTGACTCGCCGAGCCAGACGCGCAGGACTGTCAGAATGGTGCAGAGGAAACATCAGTGCCACCAAAAATCTATTTTTGGTGCCACTCACCTCTGAGGTTCCGGGTTCGATCTCCGGTCGGACGCGTTCGTTATGTGATAGAGAAGCTGAGAAGCTAACTCTCTTCGACAACGCAGGCTTTCGCCATCCTCCCACAGCAGGGGTTTTTACCTCGCTCCCCTCCATCCACTCACACAAACGCCTGCTGAAATGCAACATCCAGTGAATCAGCAAACTCTACAACAGTGCCGATTTTCTCCACTACGTTACACAAATCAGACATTGTCAGCGATCAGTCGCCGCCATGTTTGACCGTATCACGCTCCTAATGGAGTTACCGTTAGGAGCCTGATCACAATTGGTAGATATTTTTCCATTTAACCTTCCGCTGCACTACTTTTCAAGATGGTAACCTTCGAACGATGCTGTTAAACCTCGTCCCAAGACCCTCTAGTGTCAAGATTGGTGAATCAGGTGTGGCTGTTACATATTCCAGTTGCACTCCCTGTATTGTCAGGATAACTTGGGGAATTGCGAATTTCGTGGTTTACCCCGTTTGACCTTAAAGTTTACAAATCACATACCGTACATCTTTCCAAAACTGGCTGAATTTATTCTTATTATTGTTGATTGTTTTTATGGGTGGTCATAATTATTCAGCATTCACACCCTAAAAACGCGGCATTCTGATTGAGCAATGCTTTTCTGACAGCCTCATGCTTGGCTGGGAGACACAATTTCAGCAGGGCTTTGTGTGCGAGTGTATGAAGAGGAGCGAGACCAAAGCCCTGCTATGGGAGGATGGCTTTCTCCGGCCACTACATACATATACATTGTACTTTGAATTCGCCCAAACGTCGTCTACAGAGCTAATGATGCCGTATTTTTTCGCCCAGCTCTGGATTCCTTTTTTTCAATTTTATTTTTTTATCTGGAAGTGCAGAGCGATTTCATTAGACGTCACCACTTGCTCACGACACCTCTGGACACATCTTAGCATCTGTCATATTTCACAAGAAAACCCGACTTGGGCATCGTCTCGAAAATACTTAACTCTTATTGACTGGCTTACGGGCACCAATTATCTGATTACAGCAAGCTCGGGTTACCGGAGTTTGACATTTCTTTCAGAAGCTTTTTGATCGTTGGATTAATTTCTGCTCTTACGTACGTCAAGAAATCGGATGAGGCTTAGGATAAAACCAATCATATTACCAAATAAAAACAACGACATCGACATAGTCGAAGCCTTTTTTAAGAGATTAGGCCGTATACCTATTTCCCGACCATGAAACACCTGTCCCAGGAATACCCTCATCACAAAAATCAAATCATCTCACTACATTAGACTTTGCCTTTTTGTTCGTTCCTTAGTGGCCATTAGCCATTACTTGGTAATTTTTCATCATGATCAAATGCGCTATTTTTTGAGTCGACTTCCTCAGATACCGGAATTTGTGATTTTTTGTTGATGGTGATGGTGAATTTGGTTCATGGTGACGAATGCCAATGAACTCTAATTGGTCATATGGAACATCTTTAAAAATGCCCGCGTTCGTTGCTTCCGTCCAGTCTCACACTCGCTGGACGTAGAGAAAAGAATAATCCCGTTCACTGAAACTCATAAATAAGGAAGGTTTAGAATTTTCTATCACTGTTATGAAAATAGCAAAAGCAAATTTATTGCATAGTTCGTTTCCTTCCTTCAAATACGCTTTTGTGTTCTGTCTATTTTTTGTTCTGTTCTGTTATTTTGCTGATGTCTCCCTCTCTGCAGAAGCAGCTGGTTACCGAATCTTGAAAGAGAATAGGGAGGTTTAGAAATCGAACGATAAACGTAAACTTTACGACAACGTTATTTTTCATACTACACATTAACCAGATGTATTGCTTTTTCGGTACAAAAATAACGTAGTCGCTAACGTTTACGTTTATCGTTTGATTTCTAAACCTCCCTATAAAAATGATTGCACGTCAATATTATATATCAAGTTCGGTCTTGAATACAAATATGCAATTTATTGATACTTTTATATAATCGAATACCTAATAATCGAGAGGAATAGATCTATATGGCCACTTGCTTGGGGTCGATGGCCAATCAGGGTTGCTTGGCGCGGGTGACATCGACTCGGAAAGTGAGCAATGTTCCTCGGTGTCATTCGAATCATTCAGTAATGAGAAATACGATATCTTATGAGTGTACAAAAGCAATTCTTTCACAAGTCCATTATCACTTTGGGTGTATCAATATGAATAATAGATAATCTCTAGTCTAGAAAATAAATGTGGTGAAGTCGTTCTGTTGGGTGGTGTATTCTATTATACGCTTTAAGAGGTCAGTCAGGGAAAACTATCAGCAGTGTACAGCTATGAATGACAGGTCATGTGACGCAATTCTTATGTTCTATTGGTCACGAAAATGTACATGTACATGTATGATTTTGTTAGCAGCCAATGTCCATAGCACCTTTGATACAGGCGTGTTAACGAGAACTCCCCGAACAGTGGTACACTGTTAAAAATAGGCCTACAGCAGATTTTACAGAAAAGGTCTGAGGCAGAGTCCCTAGAACCATTAAAATTTAATGTGATATTCCATAGATTTGAGGTGACTTAGACACTCAGAGTTCTTGTGCATTCATTCTAGTCTCTCTGTTGGAAGAAAAGTTGCTAAATTAATTTCAGTAATATCGCCTAATAATCTACAGAATTGTTCTGGGAACTCTGCTGCAGGCACTTTTCTGCAAAAACTACTGTATTTTTTAACAGTATACCAGTTTTGTTTATGATGATGGAAAGAAATATTTAGTGTGGACAAGCCTTGTTTTTTGTTCTGCAAGCATATCTGATGGGCTCTCCCAGAGGATGTGGTGTGTTGACTCAAATGCTGAATAAACACGTGGATGATCTGATATTTTCTTTAATGATACCATCTTCAAATATTCATCTTCGGCAAGCAGGGAAAAATGAAAAGAAAGCAGAGGTAGCCAACCTAACAAAGAGGAGATCATATAACGAGGGAATAACTTGTAAGTATGTTAAAAATCTAGAAAGAGAACCAGATATTGAATCACATATCTTGCAACCGACTTGAACAGACTCATTCAACTCAGCAAACAAGGGAGAGAGCAAGAAGCCACGAAAAATGATTTGGCTATTGGGGAAAGTCGTCTATGAGGCAAACAGTGATGCGGCTTCTCTAAGAAACGGGAAGAAGCCACGAAGAAAAAACACGATGGAAGGAATTTTTAAAGGACTAATTAGACCCCCAGAGCGAAAACGCGGGATAGAAGGGGAAATGAGCCCGGTAACAACCCAATAGCCAAAGGGAAATGTAAATACATGTTGGAACTATCGAGAACAATTTAAAAATTATCTGTGATGTTGCCGAGAAGGTACTTCATCATCAGTGAGGTGCAGCGATTATGGGGATCATCAAGCGACTAAGCAGACGGTGGATGTCAGCAGTTTCTGGCCCTCCTGGCCGCATGTCCTTTTAGGCCAACTCGGAGAGACCCAATGCTCTGCTGAATCCCTCCGTCCGACGACAGATATCAGCCGTCGCTCTCCTGGCCTCATGTCCTTTTTGGCCGACTCTGAGTGACCGAATGCTCTGCTGAATCCCGCCGTCCGACGGTGTCGCCCTCCTGGCCGCATGTCCTTTTTGGCCGACTCCGAGACACCGAATGCTGCTATCCCGCCGTCAGACCGGTCGGCTGCCCATCGCTAGCCGAGTCAATCTGGGCTGATAACAATTTGATTTCGCCGCAGATGGATGAGATAACCAGAAAACGAGTCTCATTCGTCTGTTCAATTCGCCTTGATAATGAAGTTAGGCTATGGAACCTTGTGGATAGCAGACGGCTGGACGAGACAACTGAGGACCTCAAGCAGACCTCTGGTCGATTTAACCTCAACATATTGGAGAAATCTAGGCTCCAGCTCCAGCTCATCTTATATTTATGCAGGAAACTGGGCAAAAGGGCGATTGGTCGCTGTCCTACAGAGATCAGTTTTCATGCATGGGGCCAACATGGGCAAGTGCACGGGGCCAGTGCAAAGCTGAAATACACCGACGCTGGTTTGGCAAAAGCAGCCAATCAGAGGACCAGAAAGATTTTCAGCAGTCAAGATAGATTATTGATACCTGGAACCATGCAGTTTGGCACAGGGACCTCAACGTTCTCAAACCTGTGCGCCAGTAAAGGAAGAAACCCTCACACACAATGATCACGGATCCGAAGTACATGTATTATATTGAGACAACGACCAAAACTACACAACCGTCCACCACAGAGGAATTCCACCCCAAAAGTAAACCTAATCATATCTTCAACCACGGGAACAATAGGGCGTATGTAATACTAAGTAAAGAAACAAAACAACAACTAAACAGGCGCGGATCCAGGGGGCGCACCCAGCGCACGTCCCCCCCCCTTTCGGTCAACAAATCTGTAAAATTGACCGTGAAATTCTGAAATTTAAAGCAAATCATTGAAATTAACCACAGATTTCAATGTTTCTAGCACAGTGCGCCCCCTCTTTTCCGAAATTGTGGATCCGCCCCTGCTACAAGAGGGTGAACAATGCCCAACATTGGTCAGCACTGGCAGTGGATCTACACCACAGAAGCCCAGCATATCTACCAGCAACNGCACCCATATTTCGCCTAATCGTCTTTGGATAGGTTGCTTTGGGCTGAGTTTACATCGAGGCACACGCGACACGAACACGCAGGCGAACAATGGCTTCACAAAGGATTCATCCCCATGAAACCTTTGTTCGCCTGCGTGTTCGTGTCGCGTGTGCCTCGATGTAAACTCAGCCTTGGGGACCCTTTTTTCGTTCCATCTCAGCTGTTTCAACCCATTTAACTGATAGAAAAAATGCGTTGCCGAGACCCAGATGTCTGAATCTACCGTTTCCTGATCCGGTGCTAAGAGTAGATCAGAAGGGGCGTTAAGTTAAAAGGTCAGCCTGCAGATGCAACGTTGAGATATCCGGAGTAGGAAACATCCACACTAATGAAAGATGAAGGTGGGTTCTTCAATCTTCTTCGGTCTTTCGACGAGGTCAATGCCCAGAAGTGAAAGAAGAAAATGGAAGCGTTGACTCCAAATGGCATCCAGAAGTCGCCAAGACTAAAACGCATCGTATGACACCCTGGCCACCTTTCACGCACATACGGCTACTTTCCACTTGTACAGCTAAACAGCGACAGGCGTTGGAGGCACCCACCCATTACCAGCTGAACAAAAAGCGTATTAGGTCCAGTGTCGGTGATCTGGCGTGGTCATTCACCCGGATGGATGGGACACGGTGGCCAGTTCTCTTCAAAGGAGATCGATGGAAACCATCCGAACATATCAGCCATGGATTCCCCATCCCTATTTCTTAAGCACGATGGTTCACCTTTCGGGTGTCTGCGCCCGAGGGGATGGCGCCGTTTGAAGCATTCTATTCGGTAATGGTACATTGCATCTACACAGCTCAGACCAGATTTTCAACGAATACTTAGATGGAATTCGTTCACTGCAGGCGTACATTATTTGATGGATAGTCACGATCTTCGTCGTGAACGGTCCAACAGCGTTGGTATAAGATGGATAACAATTACATCGCCGGCCACCAACCCAGAAGAAAGCCTTGATCCGTTCGATTACACGCACATTTCATTTCGTTAGATTCCTTTCCCACAATATGACCATGTCCCTTTTTTTCAATACGTTTGCTTTCTTTGAGTGTGACGCTGGATAAAGCGTCACCGGATTCAGTTACTTTCTGATGCAAACATGACTTTTTTTACCAAATGTTGCTTAAACTGAATATCACAATACCAGCAAGACAGACCACCTTGCTTAAACTGAACATTACAATACCATCAAGACCAGACCTTGCAGTACCAAGACCAGACCTTGCTAAAACTGAACATTACAATAGTGCCAAGACCAGACCTTGCCAAAACTGAACATTACAACAGTACCGGTACCAAGACAAGACCTTGCTAAAACTGAACATTACAATACCACCAAGACCAGACCTTGCCAAAACTGAACATTACAACAGTACCAAGACCAGACCTTGCTAAAACTGAACATTACAATACCACCAAGACTTGCTAAAACTGAACATTACAATAGTACCAAGACCAGATCTTGCTAAAACTGAACATTACAATTACTAGCAAGACCAGACCGTGCTTGAACTGAACATTACAATACACCAAGACCAGACCTTGCTAAAACTCAAGATTGTATACAATGCCACCAAGACCAGACCGTGCTTAAACTCAACATGACAATTACCAGCAAGACAGACCCCCGCCTTCGTCAGATCATGTTAACGTACACTGAAAGCAATAAAATCTGATCGATCAGTTCAAAGCGAAGATTCTGGCTCATTGTCAACAAAATGTCCTAAGGGAGACCTGCACATCGATAATCTAGGCTACCCTATACTCGCCAATTTGTGCGTATCAGCGTCATCATCACTTCATTGACGACACGTCTTTTCTTACACATGTATTTATTGAATGAGAACCGTGAGTAAAGACCACAAAGTTCAACGTCCGTTTTCCCTCCAGAAGTGTCTAACCAATACCATTTGTATCCAAAGTCATGAGGAGATGTTGATCTAACCGATCATAGCAATCTTCAAAATTCTTTCCCTTAGTCGTAAATCAGTTTCCCACATCCCATCTCTCAAGTCACGGCTCATGTTGCCAAACCCTTCCACAACTGCAAAGTGCCAATGCTTTTTTCTTAACCTTATCTTATGACTTGCTTCTTAACAGGCCATCTTCGATAATCGAAGGCCGATCTGCTCTCCACTGCGTTACATCGCACATCACCCTTCGAGAAATAGACCAGTCGGCGGCGTATCTTGGCACCATGCCAACTTTACCGGTCGACCAATCATATGACACTTTATATCGGGTCTTCGGCTACAACTCTTTGTACCACGATTCAAATTTTACAACACCGATTCTGATTGGCCTCTTCTTCTCGAGGCGGCACATACGCCGTGGACCTGTCACTTTCTCGAAGGGTGATGTGCGGTGTAACGTAGTGGAGAGCAGATCGGCCTTCGATCATCGAAGATGTAATAGGCCTGAGCCTGGTCTGATGCCATCGTCTATTGACAGGTCTCAACATGCCAAGACGTCTTGTGATTGGTTCATGCGACAACACTGCCCCGATTCAACAATAGATCTTTTTGATTGGTCCATAACTGAAGCCATAAAAGACGTCTTGCAATTGGTTCATGCGGCTACTACACCGATCAACAATATAATCTTTTCGATTCGTCTATTAAACTGAAGCTTTCTAGTAGGCTACTATATAGTTCGGTAAAGTCATACGCCATTTTCAAAATAATGGAGCTCAGAGACGCATAATCAGAGGAATGCCATCGAGGTATCACTAGAAAGCAGTTTGTTCCTTCTCAATGGCGAACAGTGTTTTGGCCATATTAACCCTTTATTCCAGGACGACGTTCTTCTGGGACACCCTGTATAGGAAAGGCAGTCAATAATATGAACAGAAAGCAATCGAACGAAGCAACAGCTCCTGGCGTTGTCAACACGAGAAATACTCAAGTATATTGATAGTCGATAGAGTCATTGTGGACGTCTTATAGACACCACAGATGGTTCAAACTACATCAATTTCCGCTATGCACCGCGATAGCCAAGCTCATCTGATACCGATTGAACCTGGTACAAATATACGTAGACGGGAATCCACACGGGACATTTTCAGAAAGGTTCAATTTCATTTCTGGTAGAACACGCCGAAATAAAGATACAACGTGAATTCTTCGCCTCAAACACATGTTTTACTCGTTAGAAGATGAAGAGGAAGGCGATTTTTAGAAAAGCCATCTTTCTGCCTCGAGAAAGATATTACAGTTAGTTAACTTATTCATGTCATTATTCTTATTGTTCGTAATTGTACTGACTTCCTGTTTTATATAATGGTAGGAGTTAAATGTGTAATCTGCGTGTGTGGGTGGAGGGACAAAAAAGTCACCATTTTGTCATGCCCGACACGTAGGCTTTGAAGAACCTTTTCATCATGCGGTTATTCAACCCGGAAATTCTCCTCTCAGGCGATAAAAACTGTTTATCCTGTTTCTAATTTTCCATATTAATGAAAGAAATTGGATGATGCAGAGGGGGTCCATTTCATTGCCCCTTCAAACTTTCTCAATTAACCAACAAGACCTCCGGGATTGCTTTGTCAGAGAAGAATTGATCACAAACGATGAAGAGCCGTCAGCTATCTTCATCACAAAGCCAGTGTCGCATTATTTAACACTGCATCATATAATCCTGTTACATTCGTTCTAATTGCAGACGTTTCACACACCGATAGAAAACTTTATGAACGTCAATTAATTTACAATTAATAATAGTGAGGTTTCGAAATCAAACGATAAACGTAAACTTTACGACAACGTTATTTTTCATACTACACACTAACCAGATTTTATATTGCATTTATGGCTCCAGCCTCGGGTTGATGGGGCCTGGTCATGCCTAGGGGTGTGTGAGCTAGGTTGATGGGGACGTGATCCCGGACAAGGCATAGGGTGAGAATGAGTAAGCCGGAGGCAAGTTACTACAGTTGAGTGAGGTTATGCCTGTAGCTTAAATGTGCCGAAGTGAGCGTGGCATGGAATGCAGGGCTAGTCACCAGAAAAATGCATGGGGTTGACACACAATGTATAAAGCGCCCGCTAATCTACGTACCCGTGAATCTCACCGCAGTAGCCTAAGGTTCAAAAATTGACAAATTGTACAGAGGTATGAAAAGGTAACAATAATGTATGGGTAGGCCTACTATATTGCTGAGACTAAGAATGGCTAGAGAGTGTAACCAAGGCTCCTTGAAGACTACCCCTGAAGACAGGACCAGGTCACAAAGGGTGGGAGGGCAGGGAAATTTTGGATAAGATCTGGTGTGTGCCAGATCAGAGTTGGTTCTGCTGCCCCCCAGAATAGTACCTCTGGAAATGCAGGAGAGCAGCTGCCTGATTGGCTAAGGCCAATGAGACAATGGGGGTGATTGGCCAGGACCTGAGCAGAGGCTGCTGGGGCCTGGACAATGGCACCTGGGATATGCTTAATTGGTTGCATAACTTGTTAACACCAGCTGGGGTGTGAAGTACAGGAAACAAGGGGTTGTTGTTGGGGCAATTAGTGAGGCGTGGGCCATAAAGGTTTTTCCAATCTGTGATTGGAAATGGCTTTTATGGCTCCAGCCTCGGGTTGATGGGGCCTGGTCATGCCTAGGGGTGTGTGAGCTAGGTTGATGGGGACGTGATCCCGGACAAGGCATAGGGTGAGAATGAGTAAGCCGGAGGCAAGGGTTGCAATGAAATGGCCAAGGTCTATATTTGTATAATAAGTGCAATAAATTATGTACAAAGGGGAGACGGACCCATCAAGGTGGGGTCAATCTCCGCCACCACGGGGTCGCAGGATGCGGCACCGGGCCCCACCCGAACACACCCCAAGGAAGTTAGACCTGGCCCCTACATTGTAACCCTTCCTCAGCCAAGAAATGGTGCGTAAACGGGAGTGAGCATGGAGATTACGGTGGCCTAGCAGGGGCGGCGGCCTGCCAGTCCCCCTCCGGGCTGCGTACAAATGCATGGATATTAAGAGCGTACATGTACGTAGGCTATGAGAGCATATTACATATACTTTTGGCAGAGAGTCCGAATATACAAATTATAGCTGTAGAAATGAAGCGACGATGAACAGTTTTGTTTTTCCACATATGTATAAATATTCCTAACGCAATGCATTACGAATCTTCACAGTTCCTCCTCAGGTGACTAGGTGAAAAATTGTAGAAATACGTACGCTACATTACGCTACAGTCACAATAATTTACCGAGAACTTATGGCCTGGTGCATGTTTGGCTATAGTATACGAGAGGGGGGCAGCCTGCTAGCCCCTCCCGACTCCCCGTCATGATCGATGTCTGAATACGGAGAGAGGCATTACGAACGTACTTTTGGATGCGTGAACAGTTTTGTTTTTCCACATATGTATAAATATTCCTAACGCAATGCATTACGAATCTTCACAGTTCCTCCTCAGGTGACTAGGTGAAAAATTGTAGAAATACGTACGCTACATCACGCTACAGTCACAATAATTTACCGAGAACTTATGGCCGGGTGCATGTTTGGCTATACTATACGAGAGGGGGGCAGCCTGCTAGCCCCTCCCGACTCCCCGTCATGATTGATGTGTGAATATGGAGAGAGGCATTACGAATGTACTTTTGGATGCGTGAAGCATTCCGCGGCCTGATGTCCTTAGGTTGTCCAGGACGCTACACCGATACGAGAGCTGTGGCCTTGTAAAGGGCAGGATACGGGGAGTTGCACTTAAGAATTACATTGAGATGCGTTCTTAATGTCTCCTTGGAAATGTGCGAGTCGCACGCGGGGTGGCCAGAAATGTCATTTTGGCGGTGGTTCCGCCACGTCTTGTTTGGAAACAAAGACTGGTGGTGTACCGAACCGTTGGCCTTGGCTTGGGATGCCTTGCAGGTCCGGGACTGCTGTAGATCAGGGTACACGGCGTCCTTCCTCCTGCTGGCAGTTGTAGCTGCGATTTAAAAGGCCGCCTTCTTCCTGTTGAGAGAAGCGAGGCGGTAGCTCGAAGTTGTTTACCGGGATCGGGATTGTATCTGCAGGTGGTGAATCCGCCGCCGCTCCTTTTGCTGGCTGGGCCCTGCCTGGGCTGTGTGATCACGTCTGAGGATCCATGCCTGTAAATTAAGATTGAAAATCGGGAGAGGTACGGGAATACAACCAATACGACAGTAGATACAAAATAGCTATCATAACATGACTACACGTATCTACGCTGCAGGGGAGTGACAGCCAGTCAACTCCACGACCAGTCTGGAACAGTGGGATACCTTGACTTGACGCGGCAACGTTCATGCTGAAATGTAGGGGCCTACGCCTATGGCAGGGAGCGACAACCTGTCAACTCCACTGCCTGCTGCTAGCACCAGGATAAATGTGGGGACCTACAAACGACAAGGAATCAAAATATGAGAGTTGTAGGAAAAGTGAAACCCCAACTTGACGTGGCATACGAGCCAATACGGCGAGGGTTAAACCTCGACTTGACGTGGCACACGAGCCAATACGGCGAGGGTGAAGCCTCGACTTGGAATTTTGACGGCCAGGGTTAAACCTGGACTTGACGTGG
>NMRB01002325.1:53169-84692 GCA_002633025.1 Notospermus geniculatus
GAAAGGCCGCCGATGCCAGCCATTTGAACGCCTATGGTTTGCAGGTGGACAAAAAGTGAACTGGGCCAAGCCTACCTGTAGACTATGTGAAGGATGTTTATAGGGCCTGAGGCTATTATAGGCGTATCCAGATGCAGATTCCCTGCTGAGGCGCCGAACGAAGCTTTTTGTCCGAGTAGGACCAGAGAGATATAGTGGACTGAATGAATAGGCCTGTAGGCCTACAAAAAGTTGGAATAATACTTATCTTTAACCTGTGCAATCCGGAACTGACAGTCATATGCCGAAGAGTTTAGAGTTACGGGCTTGATGCCAGTAGTGGTGAGAACCAAGATACAAATTTAACAGAAACAGAGAGAAATTTTGGATAAGATCTGGTGTGTGCCAGATCAGAGTTGGTTCTGCTGCCCCCCAGAATAGTACCTCTGGAAATGCAGGAGAGCAGCTGCCTGATTGGCTAAGGCCAATGAGACAATGGGGGTGATTGGCCAGGACCTGAGCAGAGGCTGCTGGGGCCTGGACAATGGCACCTGGGATATGCTTAATTGGTTGCATAACTTGTTAACACCAGCTGGGGTGTGAAGTACAGGAAACAAGGGGTTGTTGTTGGGGCAATTAGTGAGGCGTGGGCCATAAAGGTTTTTCCAATCTGTGATTGGAAATGGCTTTTTCGGTACAAAAATAACGTTGTCGTTAACGTTTACGTTTATCGTTTGATTTCGAAACCTCCCTAGTACAGACGACACTGTGTACGTTTTCTCGTGTTCCCCATACCCCAGTGTTTCCATACAAAAGAGAGCTAAAAGATTTTCCAATAGGAGCAGTCAGCCGCGCTTATTGCCAAAAGATGGCAGCAAAGTTCTAGCATATCAATACAAAAGAACATTCTGTCGATTGGTGCTTAGTCAACCATGAATGGGTCCGCTAGGCATTGAGTTGGACCGTAGTGACTCCTATTGGTCAACTGACTAACAGCTCCTGTTAGCCATATTGTCCAAACAAGGCCATCGACTGCGTCTTTAGCCTTGTCCCAATCATATCATCTTTTGCGTTAACTCATAAATTATAAATGAATCTGACCCCTACTTGACCCCACCTCCGAGCCAATCAGAACTCGTGAAACAAATCGCCATTCGGCACTTTCTGTTCTCTTCCCGCACACATATGTAACACGGATTTTGATTGGCACGTCGATTTGCCTTCGCACACCGATGATTGGCTGAGGCTCTGAGCTCCTCAGAAGCGGGAAATGTGATGGATTCAAACCAGGCTAGATGGGCGTCAGGCCAGATAGAATCAGATGCTGTTGGAGGACACGGAGAGGACTATCACTCTCATTTTACAGCCTTCCTCATACAACAAGGGGAAACACTGACAGATAGAAAGACTTTACACCTGCACATCCAAAGTTACGTTCTTTGATAAGAAGCTACCAATTCAGTTACGAACAAATTTTGTCTTTCGTTACGTCAGCGTCAATGCCCGCACAGGCTGATTCTCCCTTTTCTTCACCGTCATTTAATATAACCAAGCATCACATGTCATTATCCCAAGAGATTGAAAAGCGCTCATTGAATCATTTCTACCACAAAAAGATGAGACGATGTAACGGCCGTTTCGCTGCAAAGCTTTCAGTTTAAACCGTATCCCTTTACCGTTTGGTAAAAAGCCCCACGTCAATAGGAACAATCACCCACGTCTTCAATTCAAAACCGACGGTGTCTTCATTTCGATTTTGATCGATTCCCGGTTCTTACTGCGCGGTAGCATGTGTTTCAACGCTTGAAGTGGTATTGAGAAAAGGATACGGAGATGGGAAGGAAAGTGATGGACGTGAATGGCGCCAGAGAACGATTGGCACAAGGAAATGCGTGTACCCATGCGTGACTTGCGGGTAGTTTACAACCGTTTCAACGAAATCTTGGTTGGGTTCAGCAGATACGACCTTAATTAAATTTTTAGCATCTAAAAGATAGGGAGGGGCGTGTCTATTTCGTAATTCTTAAGCGATGGATGACATCATCCATATTCAATTTCATCTTAAATTTGATACAAGACGCGAATTTGATGAAAACTTAGATTTGATTTCTTCTTTCACGCAACAAGAACTTGAGATTAGCAGTTATTTTTTCACCAATGTCAGCTTCGTGAAAATCATCCCCTCTGCTCTGCAATCTGTAGCTAATGGCATTACAATGGTGTACCTATGACGTCAGGAGGTAACACGCTCAAACTGGATCGTGCGTACCGGTATTCATTAGGAGCAGTCAGCCGCGCGTATTGCCAAAAGATGGCAGCAAAGTTCAAGCGGACCAATACATAGGAAAATCCACACGTGATTGGTGCTCGATCAAGAATGAATCGGTCCGCTATAAATGCATTGAATTGGGCGGTAGTGACACCTATTGGTCAACTCACTGACAGCTCCTATTGCCGGAGCGCTCTCAGGGATGCTAAATCACTGTCTCTTGGAACAAGTGACATTATCGCTCATCCCACTAGCACAGCGGAACTCTTCTCAGCTCGATTCCGAAGCACACCTTCGACGATATTTCCTTCCATCGCTTAGAACAATCACATTGCATAGCAAAACCATTTAAGATCAATATACACGCGGTTACTCAGCCGCCTGGATTGTATTTTTTTGCGCCACATCTATCTTCTTCGACATGATTAATGGAATTATCTGTCGAAACGCTCACGGCTTTTCAAGTAGCCCGGCAGCGTTGATAGCATCCAGGCTCAACTCGTCAGCCAAGTTTCTTCCAATGTGACAGCGAAATTTATGATTTTTTTTTCAATTTGACACTGATTTATTACTTTGTGATGTTGTTGATGCAATTGTTTATTTTTCCAAATAAAGCGACGCAAATGATACGTATAGGCGAGGATTATTCTAATCCCAGGATAAAACTCATGTACCAATGTACATGTACATGTACAATGTACCATCGACATGAAGAAAGAAGGACTAACGTACAATGTACATGTATTTCATGACGCCACAGCGAACAAAAGTACAAATGTACGCTCGTACCTCGTATCTCAGGAATATAATTTTGAGATGGGCCCTTGTTTCTCTGGCACAAAATTGATGCTCCTGCCAGCTGAACATGTCGTTTCGTCTTTTTCCTAATTTCTTTCTCAAAAGGCATTGGCAATTACTTCGGGCGTAAATTCTTCTCCCGCTTTCTCAGGAGCACGAATCGTCATCTAAGACACGTGTCAGTGAGAGATAAGCAGTCCTTTATGTCTTTGATCATGACTTGCCTACTTCCACCGAGAGGAGCAGGGCTCATTTCCAACAAAACCGAGATGAATCTACTAGCCACGGAGCCCGAAGAGTTTTAATCATCATTGTGAGTATAGAAGGTGAGGTGTTTGGAATGAGTGCGTTTGAGGGTCAAGGACCCACGCACGGCCATTCTTGGATGCACCAGGTGTGGCACTCGCCAGGTGTCGCTGCTCAAAGTGACCTTAAAATTCGTGTCCTCTGCATGGGTGGGACGACAAGGGACAAACCCCGTTCTCCGCTTTTGGTGTGGTGAGCTCCGTTGCTTTGGGATGGTATCCGTAACCCTTCCTCGAAAGCATAATATGGGTATAATATGGGCGACGGCGCCCCCTGCCGGTGTGAAAGGAATCGAAGTCCCCCTGGAATCAAAGTCCGATCTTATTGTTCAGCGAGGAATTAATATATGGCTAGAGAGACAATGACCATCAGAATATAACCTTTCAATAGCGGGCTATTGTTTTGCGGATCTGCATTCCTAGGACGCTGATTCCTGTCACACCTGAACACGATAGCCGTGACACTGGAACTCTCCGAGACTAATTTACCATTGGAGAGCGCGAGTTGCGTATAGAAGATACGTGGAACTCTGGCTCTGTACCATTTTTTATCACTTACTCCTCGCGCAACAATAACCGATAACATCTGTTTCGTGAGAATTCTTTTAGTTAGCCCGTGATGTTACAAGGAATTCTCCGATCGTTCGTGCCTCACGCAAACCGCACACAATCGTTGGAATGAGCTAGTCATTCGGAATGTTCTTTTCTGAATTTTTTTACATTATCCTGTTTCAAGTTGCTCTGACTACTCTTGAAGTTAGATAATTGTTTTCTTAATAGGCAAAAAAAGTCGTTCTCGTCCTTACTGCCAAATGAGAAACTGGCGGTTACGAGAAAGTCTCTTTGGAAGGGAAGTGAAATTGGTTTCATTATCGCGTTCTCAGAAATTAATGTGAGAGTTGGAAGAGTTGAGAGTTGTTTTTAGAGAAGCATACTCTTTGTAACTGAAACGCAAAGGAGTTTACTATTTGAAAGCGCTGACAGCAAGTCCGCACATACAGTACCAGTAAGAAACGAACGTTTTCATTTCCAAAAAGATCTACACGTCAACTACAGCCAGCCCTATCCTGTACACACATCATCAATTTACCAGTTGCTCAGCTATAATTTAATATCGCAAACCCTTGGGTGGATTAATTGGCCCAATTTATGTAATTTGGCCTAATGGCTCTCGAGAAAATCAGGTAACAATTACGAATTTTCCCTCAGCTTGGATTCTTTCTTGCTCCTCATCTATCAAGTGTGCTAAATGAATCATCCGCTGGGGTTGTGTTGAGAAGGGAACAGCCACGTCTACCGTCACAGGAGACGAACCGCTTGACTTAACCGACCGGTGGCACACACGGAAATCTCACTGAGATAGTCCGCAAGCCATGTCTGCGAGCTATGACCGATATGTGGCACCTCTGGGGAGTTGTATGTCCGCGACACGGCACACAGGCTACAGAGACCGACTAGACAAATCTGATACCATCTACAAGTTTTCTCTTACATGTGGCACAAGCAACGATTGTGAATGGCGTATATGTGTTGCGTGATCTGCCGTTGGCTAGATTCATTTCACATCTTTATTCAACGAGTTCAGCTGCATCTGGACCCTTTCCAGGATAACTCCTGATCATAGACAGGAGTATGTCTGCTTTGTATATGCGCTATTCTCCAGTAGAGAATCAGGCAAATTTCATCCTGATTGATCAGTTACAAAGACATGGTTATCTGGAAGAAAATATTTATTGCATATTTATAGAGAAACACCCTCGGAATATCTTGAATGGATTTTAAAAGACAAAAGATCACACCTAAAAAATTGACTCTAAGGCTGGTAACGGAATTACTCTCTGATTAATTCCGTTATGACCATAAGCGTGGTATTCTTTCAGTTTTTATTGCATCGTATAGTTGATGCTGAGAGTCATTTCTCAATAGACGTGGCACATAACTTTATACTAGATAACATTGTTTTTTTAAATTTGCGAATCAATGCTGAAAATTACCATTAACATATAATTCCATTTACCGGAGAATTGCCCACATATCAACTGATCGTGGTAGTGTGTGGAGTGCACCTATAGAGATTCGACTTGAGCCAATATTAGACGAAATGTTCGCCGCTTGTCACTTTATGTTCAGCAATGAGGCCTGCGTCCATTAGAGCGTTTTACGCCACCTGTTTTTTTGCGATTTTCACTGGAAAATAAATGAGATAACCACACAATAAATGTGACCAATCCACTGAAAATGTCTGTTTCTCCTGTGAAAATCGTAAAACACGTGGCGTGAAACCTGCTGGACCCAGTAAACTAAACGCCAATGTGTCTGTTGAGGGAAAACGTCGTCGTTGGCGTAATAATTTTGTTGGGATAATGCGTCCCATATGACAATGCAAAATGGCCAAAAAAAGTCAGGATATGGATACATCCTTTTAGCATGAGACACATTTCGTGCACCATGGGATTCCCACTCTGCGACGTTCAACAGCTGACGAATTAACGGAACAGTGTGGCTTATCGTGTAATATGGCTTCATGCTAATGCCAGCCTTGGACACAGCGTGCCATCATTACCATCACCATTACAATCGCTCTCCATTTCAATATTCGGGGAGATGCAATGTCAAATTTCACTCTAATAGCGTATCCGCAAATTAGGCTATAGTTATCGTGTAATACTTCTTAAAATCTGCGAATTATTGGAGTGTGGAATCCGATTAATTAAGTTCGACAAATGCATCGATTATTTGTACACTACATGTAACTTTTTGGGAGGCTGCAAAAACAATGTTATCGTCATAAAATCGACTTGATATTTCACACACATACGTACAGACATATACTTTAACATATAAAAATGGTCTCCCAACAATCAAAACTTCTCTTCATGGAAATAAACGGGTGACTTTGAGAGCAAAACTGCCCGGTCAACAAAGCATTTCATATCCCATTCACAGCCTGATCTGACACACTACATGTAAACCCAAATGAAATCGCCCGCGGATCGTGAATGTGAAGTTGATGCAGAGGTTTGTGATGGTAAAAATCAATACGCTCAATGAGGCTGAACGTTCGCCGAACTCTGGCCAAGGTTTGAGTTCCTTAAATCCAGGAGAACCCAATACAATCATAAAGAGTGTCTTGCGAAGAACTTAATGTCTTGGAATTCCCAAGTGAGTTCAGTTCCAGAATCTTCAGTCTGGTGTCTTGGCCTTCCGGGGTAAATTCATGTTACTTACAACACTGATTCATTCTAGGTGTCCCCCCCCCTTATAGCAGAAGGTCCTAACTGTGACCCCCGTGGGTTCTCCAGGGTTGGCCTTTTCCCCACCCCGACACCATCCGAAACGTCTGTTGCAGCATTTGCAATAGCCAGTATATTAGACCACGCACTATGTGTATTGTAAATCAACGCATAATCTTTTGGCTGCAGAAAAGACCCTGTTATCTGACGGTGTCTCACCTTTGAGAGCAAAGGTTGTTTACTAGACGACAAAAGCCTACTGTTCGTGGAGATTAACAACTTAACTCCACAACAAAAAAGATGGTTTTGAGACAAGTTATGCCAAATCATGTCTCGACTCATAGAAGAAGTCATCTTTATTGCACCTACACTAATTTATTTTGTTATTTGGAGATTCCGACATGTGATAGCGTTTCTCAGACAGACATAATTTAAATGTAGTTTTAAGTGTATGTCGATAAGGTTGTTGCGATAAGCTTCTGCTGTGCGGTAAGTGAGCCTCATTCTGAGCCACACAGGGCAATAGGGAGGTTTCGCAAACCTGACGAAAAACGAAGTACGAATACGAAATTCAACTTCATTTCCAGGAGGTAATGTATTTCTGGAGATGATTGGTACTACAAATGTCCCTGCTGCCACTGCGCCTTTTAGTATTCATGTAAGACCGAGGGAGTTATGGTGCATCTTATTGAATTTTAAATTTCCACTTCGTAGCTACGAAGTGGCAGCGAAAGATAGATTTCAAAGCTTAAAATACACCGTAACTCTATCGGTCTCAGGCACGGATCCAGCGTTGACAGAAAGGGGGGGCGTAGCTCGATGGAGGTGGCGGACAACGAAAGCAGGTAGCCCAAAGGGGGGGTCTGGGGGTGCTCCCCCAGAAAAATTTGACAATTTAAGTGCTTTTAGATGCATTTTCCTGGCATCTGAGAGCAAAATACTCGAATTTTTTATGTGATTGAATTTTTCTTGCTAAAAAAATCATTTCTCTGCCGAAAATAGGGGGGGGGGGGCGTACGTCCATTCCGCCCCCCTCTGGATCCGTGCCTGGGTCTAATGTCATACGCTAAAAGACGCTCTTGCAGCCGGCGATATTTGTGGTACCAACCATCTCCTGAAATACATTACGTCACGGAAATGAAGTCCAATTTCGTATTTCGTACTTCGCTTTTCATCAGATCTGCGAAACCTCCCTAATAACTCCGACAAACGAGGCCAGAAAAAATCGACACGACTTTTTGGCATCAAGCGTCCATAAATCGGGATATAAAAACCGTTCTGGGGACAAGGTTTCGAACAGGTCTGCCTGTGATATATTGGGTGATCCAATCGCCAGCAATCTTATAAATAATGCTGTGACTGATAAGGTATGGCTTTATGCAAACGCTGTAAACATCTGGTCACCGATTACTTCGCATTCGAAGACAACATCATATTGATATCGTTGATTAATGGTCGTTGATTAATGGCTTATTTTATTGAAATCGTGTTTTATGTCAGCTGTTTTATCATTTCAATCGTTACAAACTTCATTTCTGTGAAACCTGTTGCGCGTATTGTCGTCTACCGAGTCGTCGCAGTATTTTCAGGCGGTCTATAATCACCAGCATGTCCGGATAGAAAAAAAGTGAAACCGATTATTTCACGTCATTGACTAAACACCACGCTGAAATTAAACCTGGCAAGCATCAGCGGCAAAAAATACTACAGCAACAATGCAGCTCACTCGGTACGAGCAATTTCCTGCTTTGTCTCTCTTGTCACCAGAATTTATTATGTGTCAGATATAATTCCCAGGAAATCTCGAATTTTCACCATTTTGTAAAAAGGCTTTCAATAAGCTGTTCTGTACCTGATTTTCCAGAACCACACGCCTGATTTTGAATTGTTCTCTTCGCAATCTGATAATCTACCTCATAAATCTCCAATTAGAAATCTGACAGGCTATCTCTGAATTATTACAACTGTTTCTTTACAGTTATCAAAGTAGATATTTTTTTCTTTCTCAACCTATCGTACCAGACTCTCTTGGATCTCTGATAATGACGTGCTATAACACAACAGGACTCGGAATCAGCTACGCACAGGGAAATTCATTGCAAATTCACACAAAGCTGACGTTAACAAATGTCAGCAGAGTCAACAGCAATGGTTCAAGCCATTAATAGAACCAAGGAAGTTGTTTGCTCACGTAATTGTTACTCTGTTTTTCTCCTCATGGTTGCTAACTGGTGTCGTGCAATTTTTCAGAATGTATTTTACTGGGTGATTTTCCATTTTCTATCGTTTCAACAACATGTAAAGATACAAAGAAAGAAATAGCACTAAAATTGACACACAACGTGATAATATACAGGAAGTCAACTTCCAGATTTTGCAAATTTTCGACCCCAACCGGGGTCTTCTTCAGGCTGGCACTTAACAGTACAAGACTCTCGAATAGACTGAGCTGAGTCCCTGAAGTAGATCTAAATATCCCTGCAAACAAGATGAGTGAGCAATTAAGAAAAGAATAAGGTCCAAGCCCCACAAGGTTGCTGGACCTGAAAAGGTGTCTGAAATAAATGGATGGCTGGTTGAGCTGAAAGAAAAGAGATTAATCAATTAAGGCAAGTGTGAATTCCTATACAAAACATGGCTTGTGTAATTAAGAAAGCCGACGGATGGCTACAGAAGACAAAAGAGGCATTGTAGGCCTAAGCTAAAGCCTGCACACTCTAAACAAATTAGTATGAAAACATATGAATGTGGGAAAGATTAAGAAAATGGAGACTGAAAATTACAGAAATGATGGAAAGAATAGGAAAAGAATAGGAAGGGGTAAGGGAAAACAAGGGAAAAATTAGCCTACACCAAAAAAATGGAGAACCGTACCCTCACGCAACTCCAGAAAAAATATTAATAAAGGACCTAAGGGAGGGAGGGAACGGGGCCTATGCTGAGGGGGAGAGAAAAATCAGGACCTGGTGTTGAGACCTAAGGGGGTGATGGTTTTAAGGGTCCACATCCACCGCAACTCTGTTCTGAGGAGGTACGTCGTCTCATCTGGGCATGTCTCCAGTATGGTGAACATCAGGTCCTTGAGAGAATGTCCTGGCAATTTGAAATGGGCATAGAGAAGTGAACAGTCACGTTCATCCTCTACTCCGCGTCTGATGTTGGATTTATGGTTATTCATCCTTTTACGGAAACACGTAGTCTGTCCGACGTATTGGTTGATTGTGGGGCATCTGGTGCAGGTGATGCAATAGACAACATTTTTGCTGTCACAATCCGAGGGGATCCTCAGGCGAAGTTGATGGGACCTTCCGGTGGAGGTCACAACATGTTGTGTTAAAACTCATTTCTTCAGCACTGAAAAAAAAGTCTGCTTCGTCAAAATGGCGAACTTACGTTCGTTTTCCATTTATCACCAAACTGAGTGTCTAATTCGTCGAAATGACAAATCTACGGTCGTCATTTTGACGAACCCTTGTTGTATCTCAAACAATCTCTAACAAGGTTCGTCCAAATGACGAACCGTGGATTTGTTATTTCGACGAATTAGATAAAAACAAAATACTCAGTTTGGCGATAAATGGAAAATGAACCTACTCTTCATTCCAAATCCCCTTGGCGCGAGGTTTTCGGCCGATATCTCCTCAACAAACTTGTCTTTCTTGCCGGTATCGTTCTGCTATCTTCATTTTTTGCGTAAGGCCTGCATAACGGATCTCTTTCTCAAAACCCATTTCATTTCGCGATGCTGTTCAGTGCAGTTTACACGTGCGCGATGCATTGCGTCATTTCAAAATGGCCGCCATTTCGGCCGTCAGCACAAAACGGTGATTTGTGAAACAACTTTTTTCTGTCACGTTTTTCGGGAAAATGACAGTGATGATGGCTGTACCGCCAAGAAAGACAAGTCGATTGACGTATATTTCATCAAAATCGGCCCAGCCGTTGCGGAGCTATCGTTGATAAACCTCGCGCCAAGGGGATTTGGAATGGAGAGTAGAGCCTAAAGCGGGTGATCCACTGTTGCGATTTTGGCTTGAGACGNTTTGGCTTGAGACGGGGTTGCGTTCCCTTAAGGTAACCGCAAGGGAACGCAACCCCGTCTCAAGCCAAAATCGCAACAGTGGATCACCCGCTTAAGTTCGTCATTTTGATGAAGCAGAGTTTTTCAGTGAGTATGCCTACATACTACACAATGTATACTTGTCCAACTTGGTGTTGTAACTAGTTGTAAAAACCTTGCTGAAATGTACACTGACCTTTACCGTCCACCAAGCAAAACTCAACCACATCTGCCATGACTTGATCGATGGCACATCAATAACCCAAAGTTCCATGCTTCCAAAAAAACGAAGTGTGCAAAACGCCTTGTCTCACGATGACACTCGTGTCTGTCAATCTTTGATTATTTATAGAAATGGATCGCATTTGGCTGATTTTCACTAATGCGTGACGGCAGCGAATGACAGAACAGATATTGGAAATGTAACCCCTGACCTCGACTATGCCGAGTCAGACCAACATGTCACATTTCATCAGAAGGGGTATGACATCTCATGGGTATTCATCAATGAATGAGATTTATGGCTGTTTTTCTTGTGACTGACGATTTTAAGTCATTTGCCCATAAATGTGGACAGTTCCCAATAAAATACGAAATGTTACGGCTACCAAAAAACTGCTCGACGCAGGAATAGTGAGACCCGCTTGGCAGTTGGAGTAATGCTCTTCATCGGAAATTTTCCCATTGAATTTACATGTAGTTACTGACGTCATCATGACGTCAGCGTACGTGTATGACTTTCAGTCCTGCCTCCCCTCCTGCCACGCACATTGAACCACCCATGATACCATCAACTTTGATAGGACTGCTACGCTGGTCAGCACCGAGATTCGAACCCACGCCTCCACATAAGGCAACACCGCCAGCATTGAGGGAAAGCGTGCACACCATCAACTTTGCCAGGGTCAAAATATTGTTGCTGCAGGAATTCGATGCCTGTTTACCATCTTCCTTAAGTTACTTTCTGGGCCATTCCAAGAACACGAGTGTATATACCAGTAGACTGCTGTGCGAAAACTGTAAGGTGTTTTAGGCTTCCGATATTGTCGCATGAAACAATAACCATAACTGCTACGATACACCATCAGTTGCTTCCTTCCGACTCGAGACGAAAGAAATTATCTGATTCAAACAGGAGGTAAGTTTCGTACACCTGTGACAGCACGCAAAAAGCGTACAAACTGAAATAGGCAATTTACATCAAGACTTCTAATGATTGTGCGCCACAGCAAAATTGATGCCTCGTGAAAAGTCAATTAGGGACTTTTGAAACTAGTCTCGTCGGTAAAAGGAAGGATAATGCGCCCACGGTGGCTAATTTCTGTGATGTTAAAGATGGGTGAATCTCAAAGGTGCAATTTGTAGTCACCGATGTGCACGCGAAACAGCAAAATGGTTGCGGCGGGGTATGAATTTCTGGTCTTTATAATGGACTAAATAAATTGATAGGTCTGGCGGGTGGTATTTTGTATGTTAATTTAATTTTAGGAAATGGATAATGTACAATGCAGCAACTCGAAAAAAATTCAGCCCTCATTATTGCGATAACTAATTAGGAGTCGTCTTCTGAAACTTGCAAATTTTCGACCCCAATCGGGGTCTTCCTCAGGCACTTTCTCGAAGATCGAAGATCTTTCACTTCTTGGATCTTCGAGAAAGTGCCTGAGGAAGACCCCGATTGGGGTTGAAAATTTGCAAGTTTTCAGAAGACGACTTCTGTTTTTGTATTACTTTGTGTGTCGTTTTTTGTGCGTTTTATTGGATAAGTAATTAGGAGTGTTTTTTATGTCTTTTCAATCCATTACAAGCAAAATACTCCCTTCTATTCTACAGATTTCGCTACAATTTCATTATTTAATTCTATCGGTGAGATTTGGGACCAAGCTATGACTGCACACGCCTGCACTGAGAGATCACACAAGCTGTGTGCATAAGCAGTGTACTCATTTGAATTACACCGTGTACCAAACGGAAATCTTTACACGAAGCTACAGCGTTTGTGATCAAGTGACACAGAGAACAAGACTTTCTACTTAATTGCCGATTCGTTTGAAAGTTTGACTTCTGCCGGCGGGGATTCTACATGGTTTCCTGTGATCACGTAGTGATCGTTCTCGATGGAGTTGGGCACGGGATGCGACTTTAAAAGGCCACGGTATTCATTCCCTATCCTGCGCTAAACATACCCTCCTGAGAGACCTCTATTGACAATGTTGTTAAACTACCATTGTCAACCTCGCTTCATATAGAGTAACTCTCATTCCTAGGGTATCCACGTATGCATTGCACTGTACATTCTGCGACTGGGGCGAAAGGCAAAACTACGGTATTGTAGAATGATAATCACCGTCTGTGGCGCCGGTTGTCGACAAAAAGTGGTAATACCGTGGCCCTTTAAGCTACCAAGTGTTATCACACTGAATCTGATAACACATGTTATACATAAGTACATGTCCACTGCACATACATACACGTCATACGATGATGGCACCAGCTTGTCAGAGTGTAGCCAACGGGACTAATTCGTCTCCGTCATCGACGCGCCAACCTGCCCTTACAGGGTAAAGGCTGAAGTGCCTGTCAAGTCCTTCTCAAGGCAAGCATCATCTTTATGATTAACGTGATTTCGGATGTGCACGTATCGATTTGCTGTTAAGCAGCCATCAACGTGATTAAAACCTATTGGTTAATGAGCTGAAGCTACATAAGGATGGGGAGGCTTCGGAAGATGACACGGGAAGCGTCGTCATTGATAGATGACCATAGATAACTTAGTGCCAATCCGTCCGTGTGAAAGTACGGAGGGTGCTACATGTATCACTTGTAGCTGACAGTGTAGCCTTCCGTAGCAAGGTTTACTGTGCCGCCCGGCTGTGCCGGTGATGGTGGGTGTGAAAGGAATGGTAGTCCAGGGAATGAAAATCTGAGTTACAACAGTCTGCCATCAGTAATGTTTTAAGGTCGTGATTTCAGATCGTAGATTTCTGTGTGGTTTCTTATAGTTTAGTCCCTCGTCGAACAACAGAACCAAGCGTAGGTTCCAGGGGGACATGGATTCCTGTTACACCTGTGATGACCAATATCAAGGCTAATAACAATGGACTATCAACAACCGCTTCCATTTTTTACTCCTCTTCGAGAAGTCGATGGTTCAACTACATACCACTCTACATACAGGTACAAGACACACAAGTTCATGATTGATAAGCAAGAATCTCCATCAGCAGTCAACTCAACAGTCTACCTATCAACTACTAACTGCTTCTGCTTTGACTTACTCTTATTTGAATTACAAATACCTTTGTGTGGTAATTTTTTGTTCATGGAGGACAAACGTGTCACCGTTTGAAAAATCTCCTCAATAAAGAACTAAAGGTAACACATTCTTCATCGCTCCCCTCCTCTGGCACGATTTTTCATGTCACCGCTCCGAGAAAGACAAAAATTGAAATATGCTGAACGAAGTCCATGAAAGTGGAGAACCTCTGCTTGCCCTCGAGTAAGCATCGGTGAGATTCAACCCACAGTGTCAATGCATTTTTTTCTGCAATCTCTCTTCATCAACGAGTCTTTTCGTCATGAACCCGTAAGCCACAAATGCCTTCATTACACGCCTAAATCGCGTGGGTGATAGAAGAAGATCTTTGCATTGGAATCCCAATTGAGCCGTGATGCACTCCAAACAGCCTTCAATGCAGTCCTTCCCAACTGTTGTAGACGAAACGACAAGTGCATCACGTACACTGTCTGTACACGTTATGAACCCAATGGATTTGTCTATTGTCTGTAATCTCTTTCAGTTTGAACTGATCTCGATGGAATAACTTTCAAATCAGCCTGTCATCCTGAACTACTCACTCGAGTAAGACGTGTTTGAGATGTTGGCTTCAAGATAAATTCCTCTGATTATTTTCATTGATTTTAACTCGACTTCACACAGCGAGTAAAACCCTCGAATTTGTTTCCGGCTTGCACGTTGGTGGTGCGTCATTGTCACGTGCATCGATTTAGGGAACTGACGTCTGCCTTCCGCCAGATATCAGAGGGTTTCGTAATCGCTCGGATAGACCTAGGACTACATTTTGGTTACGATGTTTCTATTGTCTGAGTATAGGGGAACAATAGATAAGCATGTCGTTGGCCAAATAAAGCGGTCGTGAAAACTCACTAATGCCCCCAACTAGTTCTCAGTACGTTCGCAGCCGATGTAGCTCATGCCCCCATCACACTGAGCTAGTTCTCAGTTCGTTCTCAAACATTTTGCCGAACGGGCTCAAACTGTGTGCGAACGGAGTGGGCATAGTGGCAACTTTTTACAGTCTTTTTACGAACTTCATGGACGGGAAGGGTGCACCAGAACATCGAGGCATTATTTGACCAAGGGTTACACGTTCTGGCCCGTTTTACGATTTTTGTAGGACGGGGCGGGGCGTTTTGAGAACTACAATGTATTTCAGTGTGACAGCACCTTAATGTCTGTAAAAGTATTGTAGACTATTATTTTCCTACATACACGGTTCTGCCTTACAATGGAAATGCACGCTGAAAAAACACCTGGTTGCTTGCAATAAACTTTTCGAACTCTGACTGTAGGCAACCTTTGAGGAAAAAATAATTAAATAAAGCTAATGGGATTTGTGGAAAAGGGAAGAATGTTCTGGGGTAAATTTCTGCGACGAACAGTATAATCTTGATAGCTTTTCAACAACACGGCAGAAAGTCGATGGCTTACAGCAAGCATTTTCCTTCAGACCTTCTGTCCATGACAATACATAGAAAATAAAAACTCCGAACGCTTGCATCCTGCATGCGATTTTAGATATAAGAAGATAATACCATTGTCATTGCTTGAATAAATATCTTACATCTTCTCTCAATTCGGTGAAACAGTCTGAAAGGTTGTTCCCTTAAGTGATTCCTCATATAGAAAATAAATGTATTTTTTCTAATTATCAAGGCGGAAGAAAAATCTGTTTTTTCAGGTTGTTGATATGGGACTATTCTCATAACCTTCGGTCGCATAGTTCATTGACTTCATTAGACCCTGACATGCATCAGAGAAGACTACATTTTGCTCCCTGCTCGCGTTAGCTATTTTTAAAATCGCACTCATCAGGATAACGAATCACACGTCTCCCAGTGTCAGATTTCATCAACTCAGTAAAGTGACACCTGGGTTCTAATGTCGAATAGTGGAAAGACCAACGCCCCTACTCAACGTCTTCCTTGACAACTGGCAGGTTAATCTCATCTTGTCATGCTATATTAGGTGCAAATTGAAATATTGCATGCGAAAATGCAAATTGGAAAGCCAGTGTAAGAAAAAAATTATCCAGATGAGTGCCCGACACCCGCAGGTATAACAGGTGGTTGTGCTACACGTGATGCACTCCATCAAACGATGTTTCGAATCGGTTGTGCCAAGAAAGTGGTTTCATTTTAAACATGAAGCTTGTCAAAGCCTGGCAAGTTGATCAAGATCAGTTTGAACCGAGTTTGATTCTCAGCGATGGAGCAGTTTTAAAAAAGTTCGGATACAACCAAAACTGAGAGATGTACGTACAACCTTCATCCAAAGTAAATGCACACCTGAGATGTACCTACAACCTTCATCCAAAGTAAATGCACACCTAATAGATATTTCCCAAAATGTTCAACGGATCAGTTTTTTGTGGGATTTTTTGCAAATATTTAGGGCCTCAAGATATATTTTGCGACAAACATTACATTGACCTTGGTTAAAATGCATTTCGGCGGAAGTTTGAAATTTCCATTAAAAAAAGTTTAATTTTTGATTGCATCTTTGTTTTAAGTAAAACCATCGTCATTTGAAAGGTAATTGACATTGGATGACCGCGAATACGACATTTTGTCGATTCCACAAAAGAAAAAGATAACGATATTTTAAACGCCAGTAAACATTTGCATTTCCCATTACCTCATGGCAGAGCTCTCATCCACAATTAAACCTATTCGTGATGGATTGGTCCTTATTAGATGTTGCTCGACCGATCTTCTGTTTAATTCTACTCTAATGAGGTAATTACTACTAACAGCCTTTTAAGCCGTCTTTTGAGAGCACGCGTGCTTCACGATCCATCGTTAGCTCCACAGATGGAATTCAGAAAATGTCATCAATAGCTTGTGTTTCACTGAGCTCCCATGCATTTATGGAAACTATTTCAAAGCGAGAGTCAAGGCTTGGTATTAATCATTGATCACGAACTATCTTGAAGACTTCCACTATGCATAATTGAATTTCAAGTCGTTACCTCGCGACAAATGGTCAGACTGAGTTGGGTCATTTGGAAGCCTAAGTGAACAACACGTAACTGAGTAACACGATGCCCCCTGGTCATACTGGCCGCTAAGGGTACTGTCACACTAATGTAGTTCTCAAAACGTCCTCTCCCGTCCTAAAAAAATCGTAAAACGGGCTAGAACGTGTAACATTGGCCAAATAATGCCCCAATCACACTGAGCTAGTTCTCAGTACGTTCTTGAAAATTTTGCCGAACGGGCTCAAACTGTGTGCGAACGGAGTGGACGTAGTGGAGTGGACGGTCTTTTTACGAACTTCATGGACGGGAAGGGTGCTCCAGATCATCGAGGCATTATTCGGCCACAGGCTACACGTTCTAGCCCGTTTTACGATTTTTTTAGGACAGGGCAGGACGTTTTGAGAACTACTTCAGTGTGACAGGCCCTTAAGACAGACTTTAGTACATGCAATAACTTTTGGCGCTACTCCGTGTGAGAGTTTTCTCGATGATTCTCTCAATGGGCAATACACCTTGTTGGTTTCCTTGGCTTGTGAAAGTGACTTCCCGATCCCTGGAGAGTAGGCACGGCTACTACATGTAAGTAGTAATTAGTACTGGTCATGGCCGCTGACAGCCTCAGATAATTCAACAGCCCGGGTACGCACAGCCTGACTCTGGTGAGAGGTGGACATTCATGGCTTCGGGGGTCTTAGTCATTCGATGGGAGTACGTGGGAAACCACAAAAAATCTGACCTCTTTATCTCTCCTATGTACTATACATGTACGTTTTTCACAAAGCCCACGAAACGCCAACGCCAACGCCTATCCTTTTGTTCGGTGCTCTCTTCATGGCATCGAACAATGGATTGGACGTTCGCGTTGGCGTTTCGGGGGCTTTGCGAAAATTCCCTAACGTCCCCAACATGACACTTGTGAATTTCTACGGGCCCGGAGGCCGTCAGTTTCACGTTTCCCATTTTTTTGAGTAGTCTGTGGACATCAAGGGTAGTCAGGTAAATCCAGTCGGCCTTTCCAATCACCCACAACTGGTACTGAGTAGTCACCTTGAAGCCACCGGGAACACTCTCTCTCCTGGCGATTTTCGCGTCGTTGATGGCTTAGGAACAAGACTTCTGCAAGAGAAGTACTCAAATGCACAGTTTAAGGCGCCGAACATCATCTGAACCCGATAACACAAATGACATCCTAATAATGTTTCCCAGTTAGCCTAAGCCGGCGCCAGGAGAGGAAGGAACATGGAGTAGTTTCCGGTGGTAAAAGGTCGGGTACATTTCTCTAGGATTGAGAGCCACAGACTTCTTGGCGGTTAATGGCCTGACGTACGACGGCCGCTTTCTTGTATTTTCAGAATTCACGCGGTACGTGTTTCGTTCTCGATTGTCGTTTACCACAGGCTGAAACAGTCAAAATGCCATATTACTTGTCTCAGATGTTTCCACCAAGGAAACGGAAATCAAACGCAACCCAAGCAAATAACTGCTCCTAAACAAAGTAATGATTCCCTGTCGTTGTCCAATACTCCTGAGAGCTCCCTACCTTTCTTTCTTGACGCTGCCTGATTCGACCGGTCGCTGAACAATGCAATCCGGTCACATATCCGATGCGTATGCCATGAATAACAAACATCATCTGCAATTGCTAAGTCCATTACCCAATCAACGATTCTGGCAAATGTTCGGCTTCGTAAATAAATATCATGTGACCTATTCGTTACACATTTCCTACACCAGCGATGCCATTATTGGACTTTGACGACCAGAAGGATACGGGATCTGTTGACCGTCCTTTTTCTTTCAATAACATCTAAGACTTCATTGCAACTCATTACGGCATCGTCACCAACAGTTGGGTTAATACGAGCAGTTACTCACAACATACTAACATCAAATCCGTTTATCGGACATGACATCAGACCTGTTCCTGTTTTTGTAACATCGTCATCTAATTCGCCTAACACTCTGAGCGGCATTGACCACGTCTTCGTATCGTATCGTATCTCCAATACATCCTGACATGCGTCTTTGCCAATAATGTTATGCCGCATGAGGTGTCTTCATTACTGACTTGTCAAAGGTTTGGACAAGGAGAATCGTATCAGTATTGACGGCGGCCAAAAGTCGTGAATCGGTAGCACACATATTAAAAGATGGTAGCACACATATTATTAATCTCAGTGAATTCTGAGTGAGATCATCCTTCCATGACCCCAACCTTCATGTATGTGCGCCACCTCATCTCTGCCAGGTAACACCTGATTTTCGGTGGCTAGAACTTCCCTTATATTCCGGTAATGGTCGAAGAGCGACTTGCGTGACTTCTCAGAAAGAGGATGCAAATCCCCTCGTGCCCCACTGACAATAAACATATCCTCCTGATAGCATGTCTTACGGAGAAATATGTAGATATGTCACGACATTGTTGTCCAGGGGAATGGAATTCGATTAGGAGCCGCTGGTCAAGCCAACAACTGCTGTGGTAATGATGGCACAGCACAATATTTAGGCTGGTAAGCAACCCTCGAAACAGAGATGCGACCCCGAAGGGCGACTTTACCCTACGTGTATCTTGTGTCGAAGGGGACACATCACCCTTACACTATGGGGATACTCATTAATTCCGTGTTTATGTAGGCCTGCATGTACATGTACATGTACATGTATATGCCAGTTGTCCCCAACTGGTCGCTATGGAAATGACTTGTCCGTCACAAATCAACTAACTGGGGACATTAGATTGGATCCTATCCAAATTGGGACATTACGTTTAAACTACAATCATTTTGTCATTGCATGATTTACATTTATGTTGTCATCTGTCGGGTTTTCAATTGGGGACATGCTCGGTTACTTGTGGTCCACAGTTACATGTATATTGAGCTCTTTGACACACAAGTCCACGATTGACATCGCATACAAAAGAAGAATCTGCGAGTGCTGAAGAAAGTGGATTGATCGAGAGGCTTGGGGAGATGTCCCGGGAGATGACACGGAGGTTATCGAGGTTGTCACGATCGATTTGCGACCCTGTCTGGCGTTAGTCTCCTTGGAGCCTCGTGAGTTAATCCCTCTGACGTAGTTACACGGTGATAAATTATACTCAGTTGCTCACGTAGCCCCGTGCTTCACCGGAGGAGAGAATCATATCACGCAAGGTCGCTCAGGCGAGAGACCTATAATATGGGCAATATGCCGTTCTCAGGACTGAAGAAGGTGAAAGTCTAATCAAATTATTGTACTCGAGTGTTGGCCAGGAATTAGTAATGACAGGTTTATCGGCCTGATTCAGTTTTTGGCACACGAAGCAGAGGTACACACCGATTCTAAAGTGTATCAACAAATTGGAACACCTTTGATCGGAAACCGCTATAAAGGCCTACAGGCTGGACACAAAGGCCCTACAGCTTTCAGAGATGCACATGAGGAGGCAACAAAACCAATGAGGGAAGCATGGGAGCATTTTTCTCCCTTCGAACAGGAACAGAAACGACTTAAAATAAACGACCATAAACATCTTTTCAAGAAGCATGGTGTTAAACCATAACGGTTCGAATTTCTCTCGTTGGCAAAAATAAGGGACGCAGGTGTTACACTTCATATCGGTATCGACTTTTTATGTATAGTGAATGTGATTATGACAGAACTCGTTTTGCTATCCAATAGCGCACTGTCAATATTTTGTCATAAGGTCGGCAAAAGCAAACCATGTCGCGGACGCTGGTAGTCCCCGCGAACGCTCAGTTCAGCCAGGATTTTATATACCGGTGTGGAGTAAAGGTAGAATAATCCAGAGATATCAAGAAAATGACAAGAATGTTAAGAAATTAGCCCTGCAAAGCGGGAGAAACTAATTCTCAGCCCTATGCGTTAGTTACCTTCCGGAAAGGGAATTCAAAATGGCCGTCATGGCAGCCATCTTGATGATGGCGTGATGGCCGTAGTTTTCGATACCTGTCTTCCTCTAACCTTCGGGGCTGAAGGGGTAAACATTAACACAAATGTTTTTATTTCTCGACTAGGATGTCTTATATTGTCATGCTGATATCATGCCCTTCATTTGTTTTCGTGACATTAATCGTCCAATCCATATTGACAGAACCCCACGATCGTCGCTTTCTTGATTGAAATGGCGAGAGCGTGGCAGAGTCAACACTCGTAATGTAAAATGCTTTAAATAGATTCGGCCCGGTGTATGTTGCCTGTTTACCAGAGGTTACTAATCTATTTAACTGTTGTCTTTTGCAGTTTCGGTCGTGATGGGTGACTGGTCATGCCAAGCGACAGTGGCCTTGTGGCCGCATCGTGACTGAAATGATGAGAGTAGGCTACTCCGATGACGAAGAGTAAAACCTGATTTGGTCACAGATTTGTGCTGTGTGATCGTGATCACGTACATGTACAATGTATATTAGTACATGGCATTACTTGAATGAGAGTCAAGATTTTTTGCACCAACTGATTTGGCTTGGTGAGTTGTTTTATGTTTCAGGGCTTAGATGAAAGTTTTATGCCCCACAAATGACAGCTAACATTTTTCATACGTCGTTCGTCGACAAAGAATAGGGAGGTTTCGCAAATCTGACGAAAAACGAAGTACGAAATACGAAATTGGACGTCATATCCATGACGTAATGTATTTCAGGAAATGGCTGGTGCCACAAATATCGCCTGCTGCAAGAGCGTCTTTTAGCGTATGACGTTAGAACGACAGAGATACGGTGTATATGAAACTTTGAAATTTATCTTTCGTTTCCACTTCGTTGATACGAATTGGAAATTTAAAAATTCAAGATGCACCATAACTCTTTCGATCTTACATGACATGCTAAAAGAAGCACTGGCAGGAGGGACATTTGTGGTACCAACCATCTCCAGAAATAAATTACGTCACGGATATGACGTCCAATTTCGTATTTCGTACTTCGTTTTTCGTCAGATTTGCGAAAACTCCCTAATAGTGAGGTTTCGCTAACGCCCGGTTAGGCCCTACGACGACGTTTATCTATTGTTTGGGTATACCCACACAAAAGATAAACGTCGTCGTAGGGCCTAACTGGGCGCTTGCAACCCCCCCCCCCCCTAATGACTATTAATTACGACGAATTGCAGTAAAAAGGTAACTAGAAGTAGGTTTAATCAGAATAAACATGTCGAAGACATGCTAAGTACTTCCCAAGTTACCAATCTCCCTAAAACAACGGGCGACACATTGGCGAGGGTGAAAAATCATCATCTGACGGCTCAGGTGGGCTTTCACTCAGATGCTATCATTCCGATATGTTCTCTGTCTCAGCAGCATGTGATCGATTAAAATTTAGAGGAAAATAAATTCATCGGCGGCCGTCTTCATACTTATGTATGTGAAGTTTTATCGGAAGTTTCCCCTTGGTGGTAAAACTTTGGTCATTACTGAGTCAGACGAACGTTACGTCTAGACGTAGGCTATACGTGTTGTTAGAGGTGAACTTGGCATTTGTGGCCGTTACTAGCCAACCCAAATATAAGTCGTATAAATCAGAAATGCACTCTAAAATTCATTGTAGTGTGAAATCAATCAGTCTCGTGTGCTATATTTATAGTGCCAATGCCCATGGCGTGATCAGCGACACTTTTAAGGTAACTGTAATATAATTCAGAGAAGCCTGCTCTAACGCCGATAAAAACAGGTGGGCTTCAGCTTCCTCGGGAAAAGGACTGCAAAGAATATCTTACGGTATCTTACGGACTGTTCCAAAATCACGGTGCAGTTCACGAAAGGCTCTGTTTCGAAGGAAGCCAAACCTGCTTCTCGCCTCACACATCAGCAACTCTACTCAGTCCTAACGTGTTCAGAATACCATCAACCATCAGTTTTTGAGGTGTGACGGTGAAGCCAAATAATATTTTATACATGTATGGCAAACGTCACATTTCTGATCCACGTTTCTGATGATTTAGTGATGCCGCGCGTTCTGACGTGTCGTTTTCGTCGATCGACGAAATGTTAGCCGAGAAAATGCCCCCCCCCCCGCCAGCCTCATGTGATCAGAGAGATGCATTTGTGCAAGCAGACAAAATGATAAGTAAATACGGTAATACGTGCGACAAATGACCTGAGGAAGACATCCATCCATCTCATGCTATGAGATACGAGTCGTGTTGGGGCTGATTGGGCCTAATCTGGAGAGAATCGGATGAATTTGCTGGCTGAGCATCGGACAATTTATTCTCATGCTGATTATTCTTGTCTCAGAGATTTGGTCGTCATTACAGCATGGATTCCATATTCCCCAGGTCTGCAGCATACTGAGTATCAAAGTTCATCCCACACTGTAAAAAATCGGACCCGTCCCTTGGGTACAAATACTGATTTTGCCATGGGTTCAAATGACCCAACTGGGTGGCATAAACCTAGAAGTAGGTTGGACCCAAAAGCTGCTCATTGGTGCCAGCACCCCACGGGTAGCAATCGTAGATGGGCAAAAGTGACCTATGAAACTGGTCATTATGGGTTACTGCAACCTAAGGACCTATTCATTTCATACCCAACGAACAAATATTCTGGGTACCATGAACCCATTCTCTTGTACCCATTTAAAGAAACCCATGGCAAACGGGTCCAGTCAGGGGACAAGGAATGAACCCATTCCCATGGGTTTCTCGAGCTTATTAGTTTTTACATTGCATTGCATTGGCATCAACTCATACCTTCTAAAGCATCAGCTGAAACCAAACCTACCCTCAAAAACCATCAATAAGTGAATCAACCTCAAAAACTCAATTACCATGTTATAAATTCCCTTTCCACGCACTGCCGGCCTGCTCTTGTTTCATACATTTTCCATGGAGTTGTGGGCCCCGGGGCCATGTCTGGGATAACTGAGGTTGCGCAGCGTTAGACTATACTGGAGATTTTATCAATGCACGATTTCTTTTCGATGGAGTTAAGTTAGTGTTAATGGTGCGGTTCCGTCTCAGAGTACAATATATTCTTTTTATGTAAGCGGTGTCTGAAAAAATACGGCGACCCTAAGGCCAGGGTTATTATATTCTTTGGTTTACGGGCACAAAGTTTCTGAGCCCAGGTACGGAGGACGGAATAAAAATTAAAAAAAACTTAGGACAGGGTTTTTTCCGCTAGAGGGGTGAGAAGAATATAAAATGAATGACTTTTGAGGTTGTGCATTACTTGATGAAAGAGCTGGCACTGCGTCAAGGTCGAGGGTGTGGGTACAGTGGCCATGATGGCCGGTCATTCACGGTCAAGATAAAAAATGGATTGATATATCCGTTCCCTGGTATGAATAGCAAGTCAACTATCGATGCGGAAGAATCGAAGACAATAGACAGAACATCCGCGCTGCTGCGAAAAAAACCCGTGCGTGTCGCCGGAATCGAGGACCACCATGCACGCAACGTAATGACGACAATATAGAGTTTTCGCAAAACCCCCGAAACGCCAACGCGAACGTCTATCCTTTTGTTCGATGCTCTCTTCGTGGCATCGAACAATGAGTTTGGCGTTCGCGTTGGCGTTTCGGGGTCTTTGCGAGAACTCCGTATTGTGCTAGGTTCCGACCCTCTAGGAGACGAAATTTTCAAAATTTATGGACAAACTTTCTAACGGACAGTTGTGGTTTTGAAATACCTGCACGGATCGTAAATCTGCACTGATACAGTATACACTCTTAGCCAAAAAGGTTCTTTGGGGGTTCTTTGTGCCTCACCAGGGGAACCCCAGGGTTCTATATAGAACCTTCTGTAAAGAACCCGAAAGGGTTCCATATAGAACCTTTTGGTCGCTAAAGAACCCATAAAGGTTCCAGTTAGAACCCTTTTCTGAGGAAAAGGTTCTATCTGGAACCTCTAGGGGTTCTTAAACAACCCGACAGTTCTTAAATCAGAGGGTTCTCCTGGTGTGGCAGCAAAGAACCTTTTCGGCTAAGAGTGCAGATCACAATATTGACATCCCTACGGCTTCGCGTAACTTACCCGAATTTAGGGATATCAATTGCGATCTGTATACTGTAGGTTCAGACAGCTTCGACAATGTAGTTCCCCCTAGGGCCTCTGTTTTGACGATGTTTTCTTGGTCTTTGAACCACAAACATATCCTCGGCGCCCAACACACTCGGAGCACACTTGTCATTATCACTAGGAGGGATTCCCAATTATCGTACAGGTTTCCATATCAAGTCTTTGTCTCTGCACCGGTTCGCGTGTACTACATGAGCCTAATAGCCTTGTCGTATACAGCTAAATGAGCTAGCCAACCAGCACCATATTTGGGCTGAATCATGGTTGCTACAGGTAGTATTTAGACTGAGCTCCATATTCATAACAATAATCGCACGAACAGTAACGATGTATTCGTGATGTACGTTACATCGTCTTACAAACATTTTATGAACCCATTACTCCCAGGAGAAATGAAATGCATTAACTAAAGGTATTTCAAACGCTGTCACAAATGGACAACATCATTAGTAGCAGTTTCGCGAAAGATCTTTGCATTCCAGCGAGGTGTTTTTGCTGCTGAGAGCTATAAGCGGCTTTTGACTTCGTGACATTTTTACAAATATACAAAAGACAAGAACCAACGGAAAAGTTTGATTCAAAGACTTTTGCATGTCATCATGATGTAGTTTGTATCATTCTCCCAGGCAACCGTTTTTACAAAGACCTGCATGGACTGAGGCGAAGGTTTTGTTGATTTGGGAACCGTGCGAATTAGATAAATAACATGGGAAGTAAACCTTTTAACTATATGGAATTTTTTCAGTGTCATATGTGCAAGAAACGGCGGTATTCAATCAGGTAAGCAACGTGAGGGGAGGACCTGCAGGGTCTGATATGATGAGATATTTACCTTAATGACATTTATAGGGATATTTAGCCGGGAGGTACCGTCATCCAATATTTCCCTGTCATAGCTGGTTTCGTCATGGTGTTTTAAATCAGGTTTGGAAACATTTCCGAAAAAAGAATTCTTGGTGTATCATGAAAAAAGTGTGTGTTTCTGCTGGGTGAAAAATACATGTAGGCCTAAAAACTGGCCGCATTGTGTCCTATAACTAGGCCTAAGGGTAGCATTATGCCGAAATCGGTTTGTGTAAGATTTAGCACTGTCCATTATGTGTAATCTACATTAGCTTTGAGCCCCGACTTTCCTGCTCGAACTTTGAGGTGCCGTCGGCCAATGGCGACGGATCGCGGGAATTTGTTTGTCCTGGATTTGAAGGTAGACGCCATTTGCCTGTCACTCGTCACTCCCGGGCTGATTGATCCTTTGCGTGGGTGGTGACGAGCAGGTTTCATTGACAGGCGGATATACAGAGGCTTCGACTCGAGCCCACATCACAACGACCAGAGATCATGACTTACAACGTCGTTTTTGCGGATATAACCGCCCATACATCCAGGACCCTTGCCGCCTTCGTCAACTGCGCAGCGGTGGTAGACTCCACGATGCTTGGAAAGTTAATCAGAAACAAATTAATCACGAACAACAATTGACTAGAGTTTTTGCCTGGGTGATTTTCATTGCGTTCGTCTGGGATTTTTTTCGCATGTTATATTACTTTCACATTCAGGCACTAATATCTTAAACCCAATATCAATTAAGCTTCTTCTTCAGTGATCTCACAGAATACAAGCTTAAGACAGCCTTCCTGTGTTTTTGTAACAGAATAGCGAGGGGAGGTAAATGTCGGTACACACCCTCATTACTGTCTGTGTTACCTCACCTGCAAGCGTAAAGCGAAAGCGACTGTAGACGACGAGGTGCTTTGACCTTTTATACATGTACCAGTGGTAACGCCTGACCTTTAATTTTTTGGCAACTTGACACACGGACGCTGCTTCGACATGTTCGACGTCTATCTCATAAACTCGGACGCGTCTGCCGTTGCTGGCTGCCATTTAGATTGGTTCCCGACCTCACCGCTAGGGCCAGGCCTATACGTATCATCATCATCATCATCATCATCACCATCATCATCATCATCATCATAGTCAGCATCTTGTTCCTCTTGGAACCTTGCCGCTCAAAGTTTCTTGCGCCAAGGGCGATACGTATACTAAGATTGAGATCGCCTGTCGTCAATTATCACGTGATCGCCGAAAGACACGCTTTCATTGGTCACCCGCATCCACCAAACGGCCAATCAAAGTTTTTCAACCAATCAACGGAGTTTTCTATCGGCTGTTTTTCGGCGGATCACGTGATGATGCCGATCTCGTTCTATAGTCCTAGCGGTGAGATTTGGAACCAATCTCTAGCTGTTATTCGAATTCGTCGTCGTTATTTATGGATAACTCGGGTTGTTTTTTATAAATGTTTGTCACAGTTAATCGAGGACGTACTTTTGGAGGGCTGTTTTAATTACTTATTCTAAAATACCTTGGGTATCTCGTGCGTATGTTTCAAATGGATAATGCATTAGCCTCATTCTGAATGCAGCGGGTCTGGGTGACACAACCAAGACCCGCTCAGTCATGTAATGGCGTGCGTCCAACATTTCTCGCTTCGAGCATTCAGCGAGGTAGTGCAGCGAATGTCGGCCAGGTGGATACTCAGTGACCTATCCCAACGAGGTTTTGTACCATTAGGTACATTTCCTGCGGATAATCCGTTGAAGAAAGCGCCCTGCGACCTCATTTCGACTCCTGCAACTTGCTGCTAGCGCTGCACACAGATGTACACGATGTAGGCACGATGTACAGGTTTGTACACACAGTGCGTGATTCACTGATGTCGCGTCATCGAGGGAGCGTCCTCCCTGATATCTTAGGCCTATTTATTGCAATCAAACTGCACTGAACCTATGTATACTATGTTTAGTTTGAGGTATTTTAGAATAGAAATTAAACCCTCGGCTTCGGGTCTTGGTTGCGACACCAAACCCGCTCGGGTGGAGCAAAAATTCCGTCCAAACCCTCGGCGAAGCGCCTCGGGTTGGGACTACATTTTAGCTCCACCCTCGCGGGTTTGGTGTCGCAACCAAGACCCTCCGCCTCGGGTTTAATTCCTTAAGCAAACAAATGCTCGGATTGCTGAGGAAAATCTAAGAGGAAGACAGATATTCGTTGTAATGCCCCCGGGATCGGCTATTCATGAGAGACAAACGCAATGATCACGTATTCTTCGTTCAAAACATAATGTGGAATGTAAAAAATAGATACAAGCCAGATGCCGCTTAGGTAAACATGTATCAAATCCACAGAGGATAAGCAGACGTCGGAAACTGGCGCGAGAGTCCAGACGGATAAAAAAGAACGTTCTTGTCAACGAGTCTTCCAATTTACGTCATACAGGGTTTGATGTAATCATACAAAGACGAATTATTTTTTACGAAGTCGTTACTGTAATGAGTTCGTACTAGAGTTTCCGTCTGGAATCTTTGGTCGTCGCTTAGGCTATGATACTGATAATTCCTTCGGGGCTTATCTATGTCCCACGCATTTGGGTTTTATATTTGATGTCCATTTCGGGTACAGTTGCATTTGGGAACACTTTGGATCTCCCCACTACATGTATGTTGATACGTGTAAATAAAAAAACATAGGACGCTTAGGTTACAATGTACTTCAGAAACAGTTCATTAATTTCAAAATAAATGAATCGCATGTATAAAATACATGATGTTACATTCGTTGAAAAACAGCATTCATTAACGTATCATTTTATAAATCATAGGAATGTGGCATCGGCTGCAGCACTGTCTTACAGTACATCATACACTTTATTGAAGTACTGAATGACGATCTTTTGCGAATGAGTGCAAGGGCGGTGTGGGCGGTTCGTAGTGTACACATAGATAAGGGGGGAGTGGAGGGAGTGATTCCATACTAAATGGACGGCCCATAGCTATCGCGGAATGCCGTGACTGGTAAAGAACGAGTTTCGACATTGAACATCTCGGCGCTGGTCGACTTCATTTCATACGTACATGTAAAAGAAACCAAAAATAAGCAAGTTCGATATCTGTTTGAAGAAACTAATTCACCCGACTTCCTGCCGGGCAGTTCTCTTCAGCTTTGGGGGAGATCTAGCTTTAATCAACTTTCTAAGACGCGACCTCTGGATAAGATAGGTTGGATGATGAGGAAACGACGGCAATTTGGCCTCAAAATCAATATGAAGCCAATGTTTCTATTCACCCCAGGGGTCGCCAATCGGCTGTTATCTTGATTAAGAGCTAACGCCCACTCGGTAAGTTTTGAGCAGCAAAAATGCCTTCGGTATTTGAAGCAGTGACTTAAAAATAATAAGAAAAATTGCAATTAATCGAGACCTTGTCTGTTACCTGATCGGTATAGCCTTCAATACGACACCAGCAGGCAAACTCCTCCACTTCGAATTCTCCCTTGGGCAATTTATATGAAAAATAAACCATATTCTGCTGATCATCGTGCTTCATTTCTTGATAAAGCCAATTTTTCTTTTCGCCGGCGGTATGATGTACATCAAAGGTCGACGTCTGCCCTCCAGCAGGATTATTAGTTATTAAAACTGTTTTATTGCCAAAAGACCATCATTTGCTTCGGCAAGATTAGAGCTCTGATGAAAAAAAATACAATATCTCTTGACTATTAAGATGGGTATTTTTTTCTCAGTGCCCATGAATAGTGCGAAATATCGGGCAGCAATAACTTCAGCAATTTAAATAGGGAATCCTCAATGACACGCTGGTGTCTTCTTATTTCGCCGATTCCCAATTCGCACTCTGATGGTTAGGTGTACGGTTACGGTGAGAGCAAGCTAGGGAAATGGGAATGAACCCGATACAACATTGGGAACGACTGGCAAAAGGACATTTGCCATGAACGACCTATGTCCGAATTTGTTTCCGCTACGAAGTCCTTAATAGAAGCAAGACTAGTCTGTTGGAAATGCAATTCCGTTGGGAACATACAATCCAAATTATCACGCATGTACATATGTTGACAAGAAGAGCCCAAGTGATCTGCGATCCGCACCGTCAATCGAGACCGTTTTATCCGACTGGATATAAAACTACGTGGGTGCCCTTCGCTGTTGACATTCCCAACACGACACGTACATAAGGAGTAGGAAAAATTGATTGAGAAATTTCTTTCGTCTTGAAATGTTGAAAATAAAACTTTGAACACCCGACCTTGATCTAGATCAATCGTTTTCAGCGAAATATCGTTACAAATGTTGTCAGCCACAGCTATCGTGTATAGGCTATAGCTTGCTAACGGGAATCGATGTGAAAATCATCGGCGTACGGATGCCTGCCAGCTGAGGCATGGGCGCTTGGCCTTGTTGTTCTTGACATGAAACGCAGCACTCTGAGTATAGGGCATGGGCGTTTGGCCGTGTTGTTCTTGACATGAAACGCAGAACTCCTGAGTAGGGCATGGGCGTTTGGCCGTGTTGTTCTTGACATGAAACGCAGAACTCCTGAGTAGGGCATGGGTTTGGCCGTGTTGTTCTTGACATATGAAAGGCAGCACTCCTGAGTAGGGCATGGGCGTTTGGCCTTGTTGTTCTTGACATGAAACGCAGAACTACGAAATAGGACTGAGATACGAGGATCTGAAGACGTTGGGACGGTACCAATGATGAGCGAGTTAATGTTTTTTGTGTTATCTGAACTACTGCAGAGTTTACGGCCCAATAAATTTGCCCTCCACGAAGGTTTCAATATTAGTTTTCCCTATTGCTTCGTAAATTGGCCTTTCGGGACTTCCAACTACCGTTCTAACGCTTGATAAAAACGGATAAATGTCTCCTATTTTTGTGTAACAAAAAGAAAATATTTGCGAGCATCGAATCTGTCATGAGAAATTGTCACCTGCTGTGAGATATACTGCCCAGATTTCAATTAAATATTTCAACATGATGCAAAAAACGAAGGAATGAGACTATTTCGATGATCTACTGATGCTTAATTCTATCACTCTGCCAGAATTGCGGCGTGTAAACATTGCTTACCAGAATTCTCTTTTTGCTCGTTGCTTGTTTTTCTTTTCGCTAATGTGTTCTTGGTATGGGATACGACGGTTTATCTTATTGGATACTCGGTTTGCCTGGGATAATAGACGTGCCAAATTTACGAACAGATTCAAAATGCAGGCTGTCTACGTAAAGTCCTGACCTTTCTGGGTCCTACATTTATGCCCGGAAGTGGTTAGCATCTCTCATGGCCTACACTGTAATACAGTCTATTGTACAGAATGCCTGCAGCAAAGTCCCCAAAACTATTCTGTAATAGCAAAAATTCATACAGTACCTTGCACAATTGACCTCCCTTCCGCGCCGCGCACCATCCGCGTACTACATGCAGCGTCATGCACGTAATACGTGCATGACGCTGCATGTAGTACGCGGATGGTGCGCAACGTCCTCGTATCTTCCGAGGACGTGGCGCAGCGTCATGGAAGGCATGCAGTGAAGACGTAACGTCATTCACCCGACGTCACGCAACAGAGACGCGTGACGTACCCATACCATACGCGATGAACTGAAGCCTACCTTCCTCGTCACGTACGGGGAAGGTACGCGGATTTAGGGAGGTCAGTTGTGCCAGGTACTGTAAGATCGCTCGCTTATGAATTTTTGGTAATACATGTAGGTGATATTAGTGAAAT
>NMRB01002326.1:0-26330 GCA_002633025.1 Notospermus geniculatus
GCAACCATCCGTGGGGCTTGGACACTTTTCTTTCCTTAATTATATCCACTCTCTTAATTAGGTCCAGCAACCATTTGTGGTGCTTGGACACTCTTCTTTCCTTAATTGCTCACTCATCCTGTCTACACAGGTGTTAGTTCTACATTTGGGTTTCAGCTCAGTCTTTTCTAGAGTTTCAGTTTCAAAGTTCCACTTGAAAAAGACCCCGGTTGGGGTCGAAAATTCGTGAATTCTGGAGATTGACTTCTTGCTTATTATCATTTTGTGTGTCAATTTTGTGCTTTTCTGTATCTTGCAATATAGCCACCAGGTGGCGTAACCTGAAAATCATCGAAGTGCTTTAACTCAGGAATGGTTTGACCCAGAGTGCTCAAACTTGATATTTACCTCCCTCTAGGTGACCTTTACAAGCACGTCAAATTTCGGCCTGATTAAAGTTCCAATATGGCCGCCAGGTGGCGTAACCCGAAAATCATCCAATGTGCTATAACTCAGGAACGACTTGACCCAGAGCGCTCAAATGTGCTATGTGGTTCCCTCTAGGTGACCTTTATGTGCATGTGAAGTTTTAGCCCGATTGGACATCCAATATCGCCACCAGGTGGCGTAACCTGAAAATCATCCAAGTTCGATAATTCAGGAAAGGCTTGACCCACAGTGCTCAAACTTGATATTTACCTCTTTCTATGTTACCTTTACAAGCATCAAATTCTGGCCTGATTAAACTTGCAATATGGCCACCAGTGGCATAGCCCGAAAATCATCAAATGTGCTATAACTCAGGAACGACTTGACCCAGATCACTCAAATGTGCTACGTGACTCCCTCTAGACGACCTTTATGTTCATGTGAAGTTTTGGCCCGATCGGACATCCAATATGGCCACCAGGTGGTATAACCCAAGAGTCAATGAAGTCCTGCAACTTGGGAATGACTTGACCCTGATTGTTCATAACTGACATGTACATGTACCTCTCTCTGTTATTACACTATTACATGTATGTCCAAACGGGTGAGCACATGGTCCATGGACCATTTCATTTGGAATCCTTTTAAACGTATATTGTAACCTGTACTGTGGAGTAGGTTTTTAGCCGACCCGCTTGCCTCGTGTATCGGATTGTTTTCTCACCTTTTCCTGTAAAATGTCTTATTTGCAACTTCATTGTACATGTAACTGAAGGTCTGAGTAATAAATTCATTCATTCATCCATTCAAGGCTACGGTCTCTTCGCCCTCCGTGGATTGAGCGAGAGTGGGAGAGATACATGTAGGAACGCTTGTCAGGACAAGATGGGCAGCAACGATGGGGCGCCAACTGGCTCAACGCATGCCGAGCCAACGTAGCTACAGCCAGAGTCGGATGGGGGGGGGGGCATCGGGCGTGCCCCTTTTGGATGCAGAGTCTGGAAAACACATATTTGGCATCCTCATTAGCTCACTGGGGTGAGCTATTACGATGGTGCAGCGTCCGTCGTCCGTCGTCGTTGTCCGTTAGCAGGGCACGTTTCGTAACCGCTGGAGCTATTGATCTGAAACTTGGTACATGTATACCCCTAGGTCAGATGACCCACAACACCAAGTTTCGGTCCCATTCGACTCTCAATTTGGCCACCAGGTGGCAGAAACCAAAAACACAAAAAGTGCAATAACTCCTGAACTAATGACTAGATCATCTCCAAATTTTTATCATAGGTGTAGCTAATAAGGATACATAACATATATAACAGGTTTTTGATTTGATCTACTTTTCAAGGTCACAGAGGTCAAAGTTCGACAAAAGTGATCAACCTGCCACAGTTTGTCATTATTTCACCGAGCAACTTCATATCTTGCATAAACATGCATTGGAGGGGTACATTAAAAAATACCAAGTTTCGGCCCGATTGGACATCAAATATGGCCGCCAGGTGGCGTAACCTGAAAATCAAGTAAGTGCTATTACTCAGAAACGGCTTGACGCAGAGTCCTCAAATTTGATATTTACCTCCATCTAGATGACCTTTACATGCATGTCAAATTTCGGCCTGATTTGACTTCAAACATGGCCACCTGGTGGCGTAACCCAAAAATCACCAAAGTGCTGTAACTCAGGAACGCCTTAACCCAAAGCGCTTCAATGTGCTATGTGGCCCCACCTGCAGATGACCTTCATGTCCATGTGAAGTTTCGGCCCGATGGGACATCCAATATGGCCGCCAGGTGGCGTAACCCGAAAATCATCAAAGTGCTGTAACTCAGGAACGACTTGACCCAAAGCGCTCCAATGTGCTATGTGGTCCCCTGCAGATGACCTTTATGTGCATGTGAAGTTCCAGCCCGATCGGACATCCAAAATGGCCGCCAGGTGGCATAACCCAAAAATCATCAAAGTCTTTTCTGGGAATGACTTAACCCAGATTGCTCATTAAATTATATGTACCTCCCTCTGTCATTTGACTATTATGTCCAACCCAGTGAGCGCATGGTCCATGTACCATTTCATTTTTTTGAAGATTACCGGGGGCGCAGGTGTAACATAGGTGAGTGTTTCTGTAGCTCAGTGTTCCCGAACAATAGACGCGGCCTAGAATGGTTATTGTTGGGTTAGTTGCCGCTTAATCCGTCAGGAGGGAAGCAATAAGAAAAACACAGAAATATGGGGAACACTGATCGACGTTACACAGGCTCTGCCTTCAAACAGTGGAGCAAAACGAAAACACGGTAGCCCTACGTCGGCGCGCTGGGCTAGCGAGATTGAATTCCGCACTCTAATGGACCACGAATTTCGAGTAGTGGGTGAATTCGATTCGTGGTTCCAGAGAAGTTCCGTACCAATGGACAACGGGTTACGTCGAAGTATGTTACCATGGGTCATTTTCTTCCGATGCGATGGTGATTTTCATTCCCCCAACCCCAAATTCTTGCCCTCTATTCACCGGCAGATGTCACACCGGGTTTCAGACTGACCACCGCCTCTCAGGTCCCAGGTACGGACCGTACAGGTGCGATCTAAATCAAAATTTAACATCATGCAAGCAGGAGTCTTGATACTTTGGACATGCGGTAATATGGAAATATGAATTTTTGGAGTGCATGGTAGAAATTTCGGTGTTTGTCCTAAAAGGGTCAATCTGCCAGAGCTAAAACAGTATTGAAACTCCGCAATTTTCGGTCCCAGATTCTATTTTCACTCTGGCAGACTAGCTCTTTACATGTAAGATACATGTATGAAACTGATATTCGTGCCAGGAATGCAGAAAATACTACTCTATATTCTGTTGTAATTTCAGAAAATTCCATGCGGTGGCTTTCTAAATATAGAATTTAGAATGTCCGATGCAGTACATTTTGCACCACCCGATATTTATTTCAGTCCGGCATCAATTTTTCACCCCGAGGCCCATCAGGGTCTTCGGGGTTAATTGTCATCACGCTGGCGTCTGTCTGTCTGGCGTCGTCCGTCGTCGGGGTTCACGCAAAAACGACGTGAACGCTCTAACTTGAGAATGCTTCGGAATTTTCATCTCTAATTTTGTATGGTGATACCTCATGACATGACGCTTCTCGCTATTGAAAATCGACCGGATCTGATTCCTACTTTGGCCACCAGGGGGCACATAGTGAAAACACAAAATTTGCGATTACTCCTAAACCGGTCATCGAAACTTCATGAAATTTTTATGGTGGGTGTATCCAATCAGGGTACACAACATACCAGACAGGTTTTTTATTACACCTACATTTCAAGGTCGCAGAGGTCAAAAGCTGAAATCTGATTGGTCAACGACGTGAACGCTCTAACTTGAGAATGCTTTGGAATTGTCGTCTCACATTTTGTATGTTGATACCTCATCACATGACGCTTCTCGCTATTGAAAATCGACCGGATCTGATTCCTACTTTGGCCACCAGGGGGCATATAGTGAAATGACAAAATTTGCGATTACTCCTAAACTAGTCATCGAAACTTCAACTTTTATGGTGGGTGTATCCAGTCAGCAGCTTAAAGGTGCCGGCCGGATACCGTGTGGTAAGCTTCCGTGCTCCGTCCGATGAACAGATGCGCCACAAGGCGCCCGGTTGGGGCCCGGCCGGGGTACTCATGGTGCCTGGCCGGGTGCCGTGCGGCACCCCTGAGAACCGCAAGGCGCCCGTCCAACTTTTTTCACGAGAATTGGCAGAAAACATCGTGCGAAGCCCGCCCGGTCACCGGCAGGAGCCCGCACAGGACCCGTAGGGGACACTGGGGCCTTCTACGGGCTTTCTACGGCCTACCGGTCAGATGAATACGCCGGGAGAATTGGGAGCAGCCAGCTAATCAATGCGGCGCCCGTACGGCTGGTGAAAAATGTCCCGGTGCCCGTGGCAACCGTGAGGGAACCGGCCGGGCACCGTAGGAAGTTGGCCAAAATGTCTGTTTTCACTCGCCGTACGGGCCCCGGAGTGGATATGTGACCTAGGCATTACCCTGCTTTTCTGGTTGGCCTTGACGGTTGCGTCATCACACCCCTTCAGCCGTCAAATGGACTCGTCCAATTGACGTTTGTTTGCTCATTGTGAGTTGGAATTAATCCGTCCATAGCTTGTCAGTAGACATGACCATTGTCATTTCCACGCTGTGTTCTTCGCATGTGTTTGGGCCGTGTGCCTGTGGTTCGAACTGAGCAAATTTTATGGGTCCGACCCTCTTTTCCCTGCAAGAAAAGGTAGGTTGTATGCCAATTTGGTCCACTTTCCGATTTACATGATACTTGTTCCACAAGTATGCAGCGTAGTGGTGATATGTTTTTTTCTATGGTTGCAGGAGCATACCGGTTTTTTGTTGGGATAGATCAAAATGTACCAAATGTAACCACACTCCAACTATAACGTTTACACCAGAAAATACACGTATTCGTGTTCGAAGAAGCATTCGAGTTCGTTATTGGTAGCCTGGCAAATCGTCCGTCATTTCCCGGTTGTGACAGTCGCCGAGAGACACATGCAGTTCACCCAGACCACCAGACCGTGTTTAGCCAAGTCTTATGGCCGTTCCATCGACCTGAGGGACTGCAGCAGCTAGTAAGTCTCCTTCGTTACTTGACAATATATTCGCTGTTTCGATGAATCGTCCTTTAAGGAATCAAGGGCGCTGCCCCTGAAATCGCCTATTCACGCCGCGTACAAAAACAGCAAATTCACAAAACTCGCGCAACTGCTTCAGCGTTTTCCGATTGACAGAGCCTGAGGAGGGAACATTTTTGCCTTTATTCCCACTTCGAGAGAATTTCAAATTAGGTGAGTAGACCTGTGAAAGAATTGGTAGAAAGAAAGGTAGAATGTAGGCCGACCAAATTATGCTTCAGTGTCTTACGACATGTTTTCTTTTCCAGAAGCCTGCGGCAGAGGGCGTGGTGTTCCAGCTACTAACATGACATCATAGGGGCCACGGTGGTGTTAGTGGTTCGGGTCTCCGACTAGCGGTCAGAGGGTCCCGGTGTAATGTTTTTCACTGCCCCCCGTTTGCCAGTGCCTCCCAACAAAAGATTGACGGAATAAGCCGCGACGTGACAATGGGGGAGGCACTGCTCAACATGTCTTTCTGTATTTGAGTGTCCGCCGAACAATTAAGCGGGCATTGGCGTACGGGGGGCATTCTCATACATTACACCTGGTTCGAATCCCACTGGGCGTGAGACTTCGGGCAAGTCTCTTTGCCTCACTGGCCTCTCTCCACACAGGTGTATAAATGGGTAGGCCTACCGGTCGGAATGCTCGGATTGTATCGCTGAATGAGCAGCTCATCTGAGTTCAAGGTTTCAGGATAGACTGGGGTTAAAGTGTAAAGTCGGATGACACCTCTACCGTTGTTGATATCAAACTATAAAACCCAAACTAACTTTTTTTAACTTCCATCCGATCGGAACGTCTTGGGCCGAACAACCACATCTTCAACGTCAACATGGTCGGTACGTTAAAACTCATCACTGCAGTTGCACAGGTTTTCTCATTGTGGGACCGTGATGGATGGTGGAGTCATCGTTAGGGTAAAAGGACACCGTGGTGGATGCTGGCGTAATCGTTCGAGTGAAGGACAAGGCCTCCGTTGCGGACCGGTGATTTGCGGAATCTCCACAGTTTCATCATCAGCCCACGACGAGATGGATGTTCAGGGGGAAATGTTGACAGATTTTTGCCGAATGGACGTCTTCACAAGTTGCCTGTGCTGCTGCTCCCTGACAATACGGTAATTGATGAAACGCGTGGCCTGGTTCGGCGTTTTCCGAAGAACGTTGCCTTCAGAGGGATCATCTTCGAGTGTTTCCCGAAGAATGGACTTCACAACTCGGTGAGTAGGCCTACAATTATTCATGTAGAATAAAGATTATAGGCCGTATTCTAAATAAAAGATCGTGAAAAATGAAGCGGGAAAAGTGAAAACGTTAAGTCTATGGAACGGGAGCCTCAGTGCAATGTACTTTAAACATGTTCCAACCAGTTCGGAATATGTATTGCACGTGACCATTCGGAACTTCCGAAGGCAACTGCTCGGCAATTTCCGTACGGTCGCATTTCCCCTCGGACACAATTCCAAGGCAGCCATCTTGAATGCGCAACGATTGCTGCCCGTTTGTGAGAGTTCAAATGCGGTTCGCCTCATCACACCCTGCGCATGAACGAAATAGGTCACACAAAACGTTGCGTTATTGATCAATAATTGGCCGATGGGATGAGATACCGGTAAGTGTATAAATAATATGCCTCAAGTTATCCAGCAAATAAAGTTTGAACACCTTAACAGGCCAAAATTCGGCCAAAATAGTCCCACGGTCGGTCACGTGGGTTTGTTGATAAACAATATGGCTGCCTTGGACTTGTGTCCGAGGTGAAATGCGCCGTCCAGTGGCAGATAAGCAGTTCGCCTCAGGTCGTTCCGAATGGCACGTGACTTTGACATGATTGGTCAACATCCCAACTGAGAAAATAAAGAACTCCCCTCCCCGTTGGCCTACAGCTTATCCAAGTCATTGCCAATCTTCCCACACAGACCATATTCAATAAAATATTTCGCCTGCTTAGCATACAATAAGTGGTCTGCCAAGAGCTTCAATACCTGACTCTACACAATGCCTTTTATCATTCTAATGCCAAGATATTCGTGGTCTAAATTCAACACAATAACGTTTTTTTTAAAAATACATGTACATAGGGCTACTTAAACACCATAAAATGCAGTATAACCGATGCGAGTGAACCATTGAAATCTTTTTACTGGTGAGGTATCATGGATGTGAAATTGGGATTGCAATAACACACTTTATGTGCGGAATTCCGTCTGTCGGGCGGTGAAGACGTTCAGTCTGCCCTTTCTTGCCATCATTGGTGGTTGAGTTGGTTGTGGTAAGTACCAAATTTCTCGTCATTTCGGCCCACAATGTCACCTACTTTACAGGGGCGTAGCTAGTTTATCCTGCCTGGGGAGGAGCTTAGTTGATTTAGTCTGGAAGGCAAAGCCCCACCCTTCGGTAAGTGCAGTGGGAGGGGGGTCTGGAGGTCCTCCCCAGATAGAAGTGAAAATCTAGATTCTCTCATGCATTGTCACCACATCTAACACCACAATAACTCAGTTTCGAGAGGGAAAATGACCTCTCTGACGAAAAAAGTTCCCTGGCTTTCTTAGACTAGTTCCTTGTCGTTCCGCTACGCTGTACTACACTATAACGACAAGCACAGGCCGCCATGTTTCATTGAATTAGTCGGGATTCCGCCTAATTCGTTTTTCCACATCTGCGCATGTTTCCGCGCAGGTCTTCGCTTTTTTATGCGTGGAGAGTGGAAATGTCATGAATATGTTATGAGTGTTCTAAATAGGGAGTTTAAGAAATCAAACGATTAACGCTAACTTTACGACAACGTTATTTTTTGTACGGAAAATGCAATGTATAAACTGGTGAATTCGCGCTCTGAAAAATAACGTTGTCGTAAAGTCAGCGTTCATCGTTTGATTTCTTAAACTCCCTAATACAGCCTGGAACACGTGCATTCTGACAGTTGAAGTACATGAACTGACCGCTGACGTTACCACGGTGTACAATCAACCTTGCCGTACAGCTACGGGAGAAAGTTCCGGTCACAGACGCTTGGCAAAGCTGAGATTCCAAATTACTATAAATACCACTGCTAAGGGCAAAATGACAGTCCTAGGTGAACGAATACACTATAAAAGGCATGCTGGTGTAATATCTCCCAGAAATTCGCAGGAGAACGCATCGAAAATCGGCAATTTTAAAATGAACTGTACGGCTGCGGGAGAATTAGACTTCTCCCGCAGACGTACAGTTCATTTTAAAATTGCCGATTTTCTCCTGCGAATTTCTGGGAGATATTGTAGCAGCCAGGCTTTTTTTTAGTGTTTTCATTCGCCTTGGGTTGTCATTTTGCCCTTAGCATGGTATTTATTGTGATTTGGAATCTCAGCTTTGCCAAGCGTGTGTGACCGGAACTTTCTCCCGCAGCTGTATCATACTGTAGTATGGCAAGGTTGATTGTACACCGTGGTTACAGCAGCAGCCGGATTATGTTCGACTGGGGTTGGAAACTGGTAAGTATTTACGAGGAGGCGTGAGTTTTCACGGTATGCACTGACAGCAGACGTACTTAGTTCTGTACAGGCAAGCTGGGAGTCCTTTGTTCGTCTCGTTTTTGTGACGGCAGATAACTTTGCAGCAGTGCACAGTCAGAAGTGGTAGGCCTTGCATCCACCACATGCCTACACTGACTGCGCGGGTAGTCCTCCTGATAATGCTGTAGTGTGAGTAGATACATTCCAAGAAAATTTCGGCCTGATGGGAGTGTTGTGTGCATGCGGAACAAAGCAGGGTTTCTTTAAAGCTGGACACAGTGCATAGAAAGTGTACGTGGTACTGATCGAGTTGATTGTAGGCCGCCATTTTGAAATATTGTTTTTTTTTAAATATTGTTACTTCGGTTTGGGATTGAGGATGGTTGAAGTATGCTTGTGCGTTTTTAGCTCACTGGGGTGAGCTAATTACAATGGTGCAGCGTCCGTCGTCCGTCGTCGTGTTCCGTTAGCAGGGCACGTTTCGTAACCGCTGGAGCTATTGATCTGAAACTTGGAATAGTCAGCCGGCCAAAACCGTTAATATAACTTTTGATGGCATTGGATGTTAAAGTTGTTCCAATGGGTAGGTTAGTATGACTATGAAATTGTCTTTCAGAATCGCCCGTTGGCAAAGGCGATTTTGACCTCTAAAGGTCAAATTTCAATGTCAAAGGTCAAATAACTGAATTTACCATTGGACTCAACGGTTGGACTCAACGGTTGAACGGTTGGATTTCCCCCCCATAAATGTATTACCAACAGATAGAAGCATGTTTTTGTAGTTTTTAACCAGTTACGTAATTGGGAACGGCGGTTTTATGTACCCATTTTTTTACCCATTTTATGTTAATTTAGAAAACAACGTCATTTCTTATTACATAACAACCGAAAACAATTAAAAACACGCTTATTTGATTAAGAGGCACCATGTTTCTATCTGTTGGTAACACGTTTATGGGGTGTAAATCCAACCGTTCAAAAGTTAGCTGTACATCGGGTCCCATTCTCCTGTACAAAGCTCAGTTCTTGGGTCCAATGATAAAGTCAGTTATTTGACCTTTGACATCGAAATTTGACCTTTAGAGGTCAAAATCGCCTTGGCCAACGGGTGATTCTGAAAGTTCATTCCATGACCTTACTTACCCATGCATTGGAACAACTTTAACATCCGATGCCATCAACACTTCTATTGGCTGGCTGACAAGTACATATATACCCCTAAGTCAGATGACCCACGGCACCAAGTTTCGGTCCCATTCGACTCTCAGTTTGGCCACCAGGTGGTGGAAACCAAAAACACAAAAAGTGCAATAACTCCTGAACTAATGATAGATCATCTCCAAATTTTTATCATAGGTGTAGCTAATAAGGATACATAACATATATAACGGGTTTTTAATTTGACCTACTTTTCAAGGTCACAGAGGTCAAAGTTCGACAAAAGTGACGAACCTGCCACAGTTTGTCATTATTTCACCGAGCGACTTCATATCTTGCATAAACATGCATTGGAGGGGTACCTTAAAAACTACCGAGTTTCGGTCCGATCGGACATCCAATATGGCCGCCAGGTGGTGTAACCTGAAAATCGACCAAGTGCTATTACACGGGAACGGCTTGACGCAGAGTGCTCAAATTTTATATTTACCTCCATCTAGATGACCTTTACATGCATGTCAAATTTCAGCCTGATGTGACTTCAAACATGGCCACCAGGTGGCGTAACCCAAAAATCATCAAAGTGCTGTAACTCAAGAACGCCTTAACCCAAAGCGCTCCAATGTGATATGTGGCCCCCTGCAGATGACCTTTATGTCCATGTGAAGTTTCGGCTCGATCGGATATCCAGTATGGCCGCCAGGTGGCATAACCCGAAAATAATCAAAGTCCTACCTGGGAATGACTTGACCCAGATTGCTCATAACTGATATGTACCTCCCTCTGTCATTAGACTATTAGGCCTATGTCCAACCCAGTGAGCACATGGTCCATGGACCATTTCATTTATCAGCCTTTATTGTGAACATCGGTAGTGTTTGACCCATTTTACAGTTTTTGCAGTTGAAAGCTCACCGGCATGAATCATAACGTACGCCTGTTCATACATCACCTCCATATCTTTTATTGATCATTGGCGTGCCAGCTGTTGATATAAACTGTTTACCCGCGCCCCTAAACATTGACGCATTGCATGGCGACCACGCGCATTGGCATTGGCTGGTTAGTGCTACCCTCGAACGCCAGGAAACCAACCGCCGCGTAGGCCATGTGTAGTCAAGAATGCCGAGAGAGGTTTCAGAACATCTTCATGTGAGATACTGGGATACAAGTTGACAACATCAAGGGTGACCAGGAGTGCCCATTGTGGTGGTTATGTACTTTTGTCGCGCACCTTGCTCAGAAAATCAGAAAGTCAGACTCGGTCGTCTTGTTTTGGGTTGAAAAAAGCGAACAAAAGTGCGATTTATGCGGATGTTATCGCTCCTCACGCAATTTGAATGCTGCCAAACACAACTTCACGGTGAACACATGCCTACTGTGAAAAACGAAGGAAAGTCGTCGAGCCGTTTCGGAGGAGTTTGAGTTTATTACAGAAACCGCCTTAGACTAATATAACATAGATTTGCACAACTGCTTTGGGCTTTGCTGCCTTCCAATTCCATTTTCAATACATGTACACATGGTACATGTGCGTTCAACTGCAAATCTAGTCTTACCTATTGATATAACCGCGAAATACGGAAATTTGTACTTTGAAATTGTGAATTTCGTGAGCCGCAAAATTATTCATTGTCCTTTTCGACTGCCGCTACTAATTCCCTTTAACAAATATTCAGAATGAGGGCCCAAAGCCCCCCCCCTCCCATTCCCCTGATCCCTTCAGCTTCTGCCACTGATGATTACCACTCTTCTCTCGTAGGAAAGCCCGCTGCTTCTCCAGATGTGGATTCTATACAAGTACTTTTGTTTTGAGGACTTATTTAAACTAGTCGGGTTACCAGCCGATTCTGCTGAGAATATTAATGCACATCACGGTGAGTAGGGCACGTTCATGCGACCAGCTCTATCACCAATCCTGTTTTAGAATACATGGGGACACTATCNAAAGGTTTTGAACTGTTCAAAACTTTTCTACGATCAATACGATTGCCACGACTGACATCAAGATCAGAAAAGGTCTGATAAGATCTGATAAGACCTGATAGGATCACCACGACTATTGCACGATTAAGATCACGATTTCAATCGTGGCGTGATTCGTGATAGTGTCAGTGTGAGCACAGCATAAACCGAAACATGAATTTGGTTCAAGACCGCCTAGCTGGTGCTGTTCGTCTAGTCCACGGTTGATCCCGATCACCACGATTCGAAAGCACGATTAGATGCGAACTGTCGCGTTTTGTTAAGATTTAATACGATCTAATGCGGTGATCACGATTAACAATTAATCGTGTTGATCGTAGAAAATTTTTAAACCGGCCATAACGTTCCTACGATCAACACGATTGCCACGACTGACCTCAAGATCTGATAAAACTGATAGGATCGCCACGATTACTCCACGATTAAGACCGCGATTTCAATCGTGGCGTGATTCGTGCCGATAGTGTGAACATAGCATAAGCAGTACACCTGTGTCAGCAGGACATCTCCCCACTAAGGACACCAAAATTTAATCTCAAACTGGTTGTTTTTAGCTCAGCTGACCAGAGGTCAGCGGAGCTATGTATACTGAGTGGCGTCCGTATGTGTGTCTGTGTGTGTGGCGTCCGTTAAACTGTTAAACTGGCACGTTTCGCAACCGCAAGGCCCAGAGTTATGAAAGTTGGTGGAGTGTTAGGCCCTAGGGAGTACTCGAAACAGAATCAAAAATTTTTGCGATTTGACCTGCATTCTGCCCTCCAGGGGGCATTTTCTGAAAAATAAAAAATCCAAATAACTCAGTCCAGAGAAAATACATCAAACTGTAATTGATAGGTTGCATAGCTTAATTATTTCTTCACATTATTTGGGGGTAAATATTTTGATGTTTGTCCACCAGGGGGCACAATCTGCAGAAATATGAAACAGGGGTATTTGAATTTCTCGCTTGATGATGTCACCATTTATGCGGTCTGTGGATGATGTCAAACTACATGTACTTCCTGTGGGTTTGTGCTGACTGGAAAGCAAGAATAGCCTTTATGCACTGCTGATGATGTCACCATTTTATGCTGTCTGTGAATGATGTCAATCTTCCTGTGGGCTTGTGCTGACTAAAGTAAAAGCAAGAACAGCCTCTCTGCACAGCTCACGGTGCTTGTGATCTCATCATCATCAGCTCCAACTTCCAATGGCAATATGGCCAACTGGTGACCGTCTTGGACTTTGTGCTCTGCTCCATACATGTAACTTGAGAACGGCTTGGTCATTAGCTTCATCATGTTCATATTGCCATGTGTAGGCCTAGTGTCATTTGTGTCAGATCATGCATCATAGGCCTATCGATTTTTGGTTGTGCTATTCCAACACCCAGTAGGCCTATAATAAATGACAGGTGGCGATCATGGATGGGGCATTCTGTTCCATACATGTAACTTGAGAACTGCCTCATCAATCAAATTCACATGCCAGCTGAGCCCATTTCTATTCATTTTGACCTCTGTAATCAGGACACCTCTCTATTCGGGACAGCATCTGATAATCCAGATGGTGTCCTTAATAGAGAGGTTCAACTCTGTTAAGAATCAGAGTTTGTATCCAGAAAATGGGTCGAAATTGTCAAAATTTAATCCACTGTCTTCAAAATAATATGTGACCCTCCACCACAAAACTAGTGTAAAGTCGCGTGGAACATGAGCCAAAACGTACTGGCATGACACCAGGAGATAAACATAGAGACAGGATCACTCAGACCTCACAATAGACAGACAACACCGAAACTGACAAATGTACAACCCGCCGCCACCACAAAAACAATCATCAGTCACCGTTTCAGGTTAGGACCAATGCATTTGTCAGTTTCAGCATTGTCTACGTGTCTGTTGTGGAGTTTGAGCGATTCTATTTCTGTCTTCTGGTGTCATGTCGGTACGCTTAAGGCGGTGACAGACTGGCGCGTACGCGACGCGCACGCAGCACTTTTCTTTTGTTGTAGGTGTACTCTGCTGTGAAATAACAAAAGAAAAGTGTTGCGTGCGCGTCGCGTACGTGCTAGTCTGTCACCGCCTTTAGGCTCATTTTCCGCGCGACTTTACACTGGTTTTGTAGTGGAGGGTCACATATGGTGTTGATATGTACGCGATATTTTATCTTTCTTCTTTCTGATTTCTCCAGAGGTGGATCGTATAAAAGTGCCGATCGTAACGAGAACCTGTCATGGCTGAGTTACGGGATGCTGCCGCCAGGGGCGATAATGATTATGTCAATTCGATTTTGAAATCATCAGATGATGACACTAATGCTGACTCTTCACGTGGTGATGAAGGCACGCCAGATAGGGTAGCTGCTGCTGCCGAGGGCGATGATGATCATTCCAACTTGACTTCAGAATCAGGTGATGATACAGACTCTTCCCGTGATGCTGAATATAAGGATTGGATTGCATGTTTATCAGAGTATGATGAAGACACACCAGAGATAGTCGCCGCTGCGGCCAGGGACGATGATGAAGAAATCCGGACGTTACTCAAGGCAGGATCATCAGTTGGTGCCAAAGACAAATATGGGCGGACAGCGTCGATGATTCTTGCGGGAAAGGGTCGTAAAGACATGGTGGAGTGTCTCATCAATACAGGTGATGACGTCAACGCTAAGGATGATGAGGGATGTCCTGTATTACTGTATGCCATTTGGGGGAGGAAGAGTGACGTTGTTAAGTTCCTCCTTGAGTCAGGAGCGGACGTTAAGACTGATCGGGGAAAATCTTTACTACAGCTTGCCATGTATTGCGGGAACAGTGACGTTGTTAAGGTCCTCATTGAGGCAGTTGGTGATGTTAACACTAAGATTGATCGGGGAAAACCTCTACTGCAGCTTGCCATTTATTGGAGAAACAATGACATTGTTAAGTTCCTCCTTGAGAAAGGAGCCAACGTTCACGCGAAGACTGATTACGAAAGATCGCTACTTGAGTATGCCATTTTTGAGAGGAACAGTGACAGTGTAAAGGCCCTCCTAGAGGAAGGAGCCAACGTTCACGCTAAGACTGGTTTGGGAAACTCTCTACTAGAGTGTGCCATTTATATGGGGAACAGTGACATTGTTAAGCTCCTCCTTGAGAAAGGAGCAGACGTTCGCGCTAATAATGATTTGGGAAAATCTCTACTAGAGTGTGCCATTGGTGAGGGGAACAGTGACATTGTTAAGTCCCTCCTTGAGAAAGGAGCGGATGTTCACGCTAAGAATAAGATTGGTCGGTGTAAATCTTTACTAAAGTATGCCATTTCTAAGGGGAACAGAGACATTGTTAAGTTCCTACTTGAGAAAGGAGCCGACGTTCACGCTAAGACTAGACGGGGAAAACCTCTACTAGAGTATGCCATTTCTAAGGGGAACAGTGACATTGTTAAGTCCCTCCTTGAGGCAGGAGCCGACGTTCACGTTGAGACTGATGAGGGAAAATCTCTACTAGAGTATGCCATTGATCGGGGCAAGGCAGACATGATCGAGAGTCTTGTGAAGGCAGCAGCTGAACATTCTGTCGAATATGATAATGGACCGTCAACCCTCATATTTGTCTCTGAGAATGGAAATCTAGATGTGGTTCGTCTGCTAATTGCCAATAAAGCCAACATAAACGATAAGGATTCTCAGGGACAGACGGCCCTTATCAAGGCTTCTCGTTATGGACACAAGGAAGTTGTGAGTTGTCTTATTGGGAATGGGGCAGAGGTTGATATAATTGACAAGAGTGGACAAAATGCTCTGTTTTGGGCATCTAAATCAGGACACATTGATGTCTGCAGACTGTTATGTGATGTTCAACCAGGGATGATGGAGTCAATGTACGATCATGCAACATCTAATGATAAAATAATGCAGATTATTGCTTTATCATCAACACCACAAACCCGGCAAACAATAAACCTTGGCGCTATAAACGATGTAGATACCCTCCGCATGGCATTTATCAAAGTGGCGAATGGCCAATTAGATGTGAAGGGAGACCGACACTTACATTTACAAGACATTATCGACTACACCATGTTAGATGACCTGCCTTCACTCGGGTCTGATCTACTGAAAGTCACCTCTTCCTTGCCAGATAGAGTGACTGATAATCTTCCAAAAGTATCGGAGCTGATCAGATGTCCAGGCATCGGTGATGTACAGAGTTTATCAGCAGGTAAGTCTGGGGACATTATACGCTATATCAATGATGGCATTCAGAGGATTTCGATTGAAATTGGAAGGTTACCGGTATATAATGCAGTCCAACCATGTGGTAGTTCAGCAGGGCGCACAAAGGTGATCGTTCCAGATGAAAATGATTATGTCATAAAGCTTGAAAATGGAATCGAAGACACTTTACACCATGAAGAGAACGGTTATGTACAGTATGATGCGAGAACCCGTATAGAAAATGTTTATGTACACGGTAGAAGAGACAGTGAGGGAAGTAAAACATTCCATGATGAATTCTGTTCCGAATTGGATGTTGCAATAAAACAAGTGGAAAACATACAGATTTGCTCAGAAGTGGGTAAGGTGAGAGGTGGTGGCCACGCAAGTACGGAAATAAAGATCAAATGTGACCCCAACATTGATAAGACCCTTGTGATATCTGTTGACTTGGTGCCAGCCATTCATTTTGAAGACCATTGGCCAGACTATCTCATTCCGAGGACGTGGGTGATGGATGGAAAAGAATTAAGTGATCATGGTTTCTACATTGTGGCCAAGCCGCCTCACAAGGACAGTGAACTTGCTCAGTCAATGAAAGAAAATAACCAGGAAGACTTGCGTACCCAACTCTACCGTATCTCCTTTGCTCATCTCGAGACGAGGCATATTAGAAGTCTAGAACCCTGGGTTAGGGATGTGTACATTGCGGCCAAGTGTCTCCGCAACCCTGATGTCTGCAGGATAATGATACAGGACAAGGGTGGTTTCCTTTACAACACGGACAAATATGTCACTAGCTATTACCTAAAAAATGTCTTCCTACACAATGTTGAGGACTTCCTAAAACGTAAAATGAGTTTGATCGAGATGGTACGTATCATATACAGGGACCTCGAAGGTTGCCTGGCTGAGGGTAACCTTCCGATGTTCTGGAAGCCTGAGTGGAACGTCCTGGTTGGACAGAAGATTGACCCAGAGAAATCACTTCGGGTGGCGAGGCTGTTACGAATGTTTGTAGATAAACTCTACAAAAAGGAGATGTTAGAATCTGGTGCTGGTGGAGAAGAGGAGCAGGCGAGGTCTGCAAGAACATTTTCCAGCCTCCAGTATGAACTAAATCTGTTGATGCAGACAGTGAAGTCGCTGCAGATGAAAAGGATGTCAGAATTTGTTAACAAGTGCAATTATGATGGAAGACAGGAAGAGGCAAGGTTGCTGCAGAGGAAGGGGATGGCAGAATCTGTTGCTAACAGGCGTCTTGGTGAAGAGGCAAGCTCTATCGCAACCTTTCTCAGCCTCCTGAATGAAGTGGATATGCTTGAGAGCACAATGAGGTGGCAGCTGAGACACTTCTTGAATAAAAAAGAGACGTCAGAATCCGGTGTTTGGGCCGGTGGAGGAGAGCAAGAGGCAAGTTCGGAGGGAACGTTTTCCAGTCTCCTGGAGGAATTAATGGAGATAAGACGGATGCTGTCAAGTAAGTACAGTAGACCAGGGGAGAACATAAAACAAACCTATTCCAGCCTCGTGGAGAAACTGGTGCCGATACTAGAGAGACTGCATAGAAAGTTAGTGGATAAAGAGAAAGTGTCAGAACCTGGTGCTTGTGTTAGTGGAGGAGACGAAGAGACAAGATCTGTGGGAACCTATTCCAGCCTCCTGGGACCTGTCAGTAAGTTGGGATACTTTGCCTTCCCTGAGGAGGAAGAAACTAACCAGGAGCACGAGCACATGACACTTGGTTAGGGGGAATAGACTCGGATACAGGAGCTCGTCATGGTTGTTGTGCAGACGACAAACCTGATGAGTTGGTGGAGGCAATGGATACTTAAGGGCGAGCCAACGTTTTGAATTTTTGAAACGTGGCCATGCAGGCGTGGTAAATAAAAGATGTCAAAATACCATAAAAGTACAAGATATATGACGGAAATGAAGGCACCTGCGGGGTCTATAGCCCTTTTTACACGGTGCTGGTTCGAGGAAACCTACCTCCACCCTCCTCGGGCGGGTTCGGTTCGGAATGGATAGATCGCTTTTACACGGTGCGGGTTACCGAACCCGCCTCGATCTAGTTCGAGGTCGGTTCGTTCAAATGCGTGCCACCAGATGGCGTGTGTCAACATTTACAGTTATCGCAAGTAAGAAATATCCCAAAAATAATCACTTTAAATCGATAAACTATGCTTCTAACAACATGAGCAGTGCTTGAGAAATCTCGTGCGTGATTTCTTCACAGGTAACTACGCCAGTGATGCCATGCATATGTAGCGTGCTCAATCCCGCACGAGGCCGGTGGAGGTCGGTTCGCTTTTACACGAGAGAATAACCAGCCTGAACCTACCTCCACCTACCTCCACCTTCCCGAGACTCACGCTGCGAACTGAACTGGCCCGAGGAAGGTGGAGGTCAGTTGTTTCGCTTTTACACGGGGAAAAATAACCGAACCCTCCTCGATCTAGTCTCGATCCGGAACGCACCGGCACCGTGTAAAAAGGGCTTATAAGTCAAAAGGAATTGAATGAGATGTATCTTGGAACGCACTAATTAGCTAATAAGTTGAAACAAAAGACTAGTAATCGGTACACTTTCCCACGAAATGGTACAGGTTGAGGATCAAACGACATGTGGATCATAAAGTTCGAGGTTTTTTCTATTTAGTCCACCCATTTTGACAGCAATATTTTCAACAGGTATAGAGTACTCGGCATGTGATTTCCATGCATGCTGCCAGATTTTCAAAAACAGGGCGGCCATATTGGATTTGGATTTTTACTTCCTGGTTGTCCTTTTTGTACTGAGCGTGTATGGTGTACATGAAGAGCATGTCGTCAGGACACCCTCGCCACCCCAGGTTCTATGGGTTTGTGACATTGTTGCCACACCTTCAATGTGCCATTTACATGCTTCCTCTCCAAGAAAATTGTACCTGTTTTTCGTGTTTGGTGAATTTCTTTGTTTACGATTATGTAATGTAATTAAGCTGTAATCCTTGGGACTTTCCTCATTTCCGTGTCTATAAAGCACAATGATCACATTGGACTATAAAAACAGTCAACTGGAGGTGTCTTTATTGCTTTTCTCAGAGGGGCCTGGATTGAAGCAATATGAAAATTCACAATGATGGCTCGCCCTTAACAGAAGCGGAGAACATTGTGGGAAGAGTGGGAAGCGACGGAACGGCAAAGGAAGACAAAGCAGGGAGAATGTGACAGTCTGTTGCAAAAGGAGAGAGACTCTGCAAAGGAGCTGTATGCACTCCTGGGGACAATACTCCTGATCAGATGATGGAAATGCCGGACAGTGAACAGAAGCGGAGAGCATTGTTGAAAGCATCGGAACACGAGAGGCCGGACAGTAGGCCTACGTTTTATGACCAAGAAACGTCAGAATCAGTCAGTAGTTCTATATGCGAAAAGGAACTCAGAAGCCCTTTGGAAACCTTCTACAGTCTCCAGGAGGAACAGATGCAGATACACAGGAGGCTGCAGAGGAAGTTTTTCGGTGAAAAGGTGCGATCAAAGTCTGGAGGAGGAGAGGATCAGGCAAACTCTGTGAGAACCATTTCCCGCTTCCTGGAGGAACAGACACAGATACTAACAAAGCTAGGAGAATTAGTCGATGAAATGGAAGCGTCAGAATCTGGTGCTTGTGTTATTGGAGAGGAGGAAGAGACCAATTCAGTGGGAACCTATTTAGTCCAACCTCCTGGGGCTTAAGAAAATGGCGCCCGCAATGGAGAGGGACAGCCCGAAAGGCCTCGGTCAACAATGTTTTTTTGAGGGGTGACATTTCGGTCTGTCCCCGGCATGAAAGGGTGCCATTTTCTATGTCGTACCAATGTGCATGTGCCACAACCCGTCTCTGCAGCTGTGTCCGGCAGCGGCGGAATGCGTGAAGACGACGAATCATGTTCAACTATGATTTGGAAAAAGAATTAGCCGTGTAGGCCAAAACGCGTTAAGGGGAAGCTGTTGTACATTTTCATATTGCTTGGATCCAGGCCCCTCTGAGAAAAGCAATAAAGACACCCCCAGTTGACTGTTTTTATGGTCCAATGTGGTCACTGCGCTTTATAGAAACAGAAAATGAACAAAGTCCCAAGAATTTCAACTTAATTACAGTACGTAATCAAAAACAAAGAAATTCACCAAACATGAAAACAGGTAGGCCTACAATTTTCTTATAGAGTGTTTGCACCGGTGGCCATGTTGGAGGTATGAACAAAAGAATTTGTCGCCAGTCACGGTCTACGGAGATTAACTTCGATTGTTTTGGAAGTCTGTTCTTTTGTTGTATGCCTCCAACATGGCCGCTGTGACGTCACGTGCAAACACTCTAATAAAGTAGAAGCATGTGAATGACACATTCAGGGAGTGGCAGCAATGTTACAAACCCATAGAAGCTCGGGTCGCGAGGGTGTCTTGACCACACGACTGTTAGGAAGGGAATTTGCTATAGAGGCGTCATCTTTCGGAGAACGGCCACAACATGGGGAAAGCCCTCCTAAAAATAGTACGGTGACGCAGCCAAATCGGCGTAGTCGACGCCTACCTCCACAGCAAAGCCAATAGAATATTATTGACGACCGGAAGAAATCAATCTGGGCATGCGCAGGAGGCCTCTACTGTAAATTTATCACACTTCAAATGCATTTTTTGAAGTCATCAGATCGAACTTCAGATTACCAATAGGTTCAAATTGTTCTAAACATGTTTATCTATTGCAAGACGTTGATATTATTTTGATTTTATAATACTCAACTGAGAAAAATGCAACCTTCGGCACTAAAATTCCGGCAGTTTAGCTCGGAAGCATGAGAGTTGATGCAATTTACTGAATTTATTGAATCTTGGAATAAGATCGCCGAACAATATTAACGTTATCATGGAGAAGGGAATTCCCGCTGCATATAAACATTGTGGTATAGCCGATAGCTGTGACAAGTTTCACCAAATCCTTTCGCCCAAAATATCTATGTTAACTTCTTTGTCTTCAAACCATTGTTTGCCATATTTGGTAGGAACCAAATAGTTGTATTGTACGAACGTCTCGTTAATACTGTGGTTTCCTTTTGTAGGCCTCGACCATGTCGACGTGCATGGCTTAATGTGTCAGGGAATTCCTATTCTATTCCAAATAGGGCAGCAACCAATCAAATTTCGTTCCGGACCTTTTCCACTACATGCATTGACTTCTAACAGTCGTGACCAGCACTTCATGTGCACCATACACGCTCAGTACATTAAAGGAGGAACCAGGAAGTAAAATCCAAATCCAATATGGCCGCCCTGTTTTGGGAAAATCTGGCAGCATTCATGGAATTCACCTGCGGATTACTCTACATCTGTTGAAAATAATTGCTATCAAAAGGGGTGGACTAAGTAGAAAAAACTCGAACTTTGTGATAAGCATGTTATTTGATCTTCAAAATCTAACATTTCTTGGGAAAGTGTTCCGACTACTTGTCTTTTGTTGCAGCTTATTAGGTAATTAGTGCATTCTAAGACGCGTCTCATTCAATTCCTTTCGACTGATAGACCCTGCAGGTGCCTTCATTTTCGTCATATAACTTGTACTTTATGGTATTTTGATATGTTTTATTTACAACGGTCCAAAACTTCACAACGTCAGCTTGCCCTTAATCAAGACTTGCGTGTTAATATACTTCCAAACATGACGTAGTATCATTCTGTTAGGCCTACATTGTGTAACAGTACTGTTAAACTTAGAAGCCACCACGCGCTTAGCTGCGATCGAACAGATAGCCTGAGTAAAATCAACGCATGCAATGTGACATCAACATCATGACACGTAGTGGGCCCTGCGTACCGGTAGGCCTAGCATTTACGAATGTTGAACATGCTATTCCCTCTATTCCATGGCCATATAGATTTTAAGGAATCTGGAAAACAAGGATCCCCAAGGAACCCTAAGGAATTAACTCTTTATATCGCAAATGATATGAGAAAACGACATTATTATGATTGTATATCACTGTACAAAGAATCCGCCAGGAAAACGTCTATAAATGTTTTTTTTGCGATACATGTTCAAAATATGCACCATGGGGATAAGATTTCAGTCTGCAGGAGCACTTTTAATTTTTCACCATCAGGAGGGATGTCACATTGATAGGCCTACTAGTAGGCTATCATATGCATTCAAGTGTACACGTAGGTATGAGAAGCGCCACGAACTGCAGACCGGATTCCGTAGGGTTCCTTGGGGATCCTTGTTTTCCAGATTCCTTAAAATCTATATCATGATATGGCCCTATTCCATTCAATCGTTTTGCTGTATTCGTGCTAAACATGTGAATGCTACGCCAGCCGACAACAAAATAGGATTTAATCAGTGCTCGAGTGCCTAATATTCGACTTCAAACATTCGAAGCGATCAAACGAAAAAAAACGGCCGGGAGACATTGAAAAATGTTCACCGCTCACGTGACGCGTCTCGGCCAATCATATTTACGGATTCTCTCTTGATGTACGATATAATAACATGTTCTACAGCAGTCTGATGATTAAATGACACCTGTCTGTTGTAAAAACCGACAATTAGTGTATTACTACGGCCAAGCACATGGCTATTAATTCGCTCATTAGCATTGAGTTGTGACGTGGGTGAGGAACCTCTAATACAATAGGAGTTGACAGTCAGTTGACCAGTAGAAGTCACCCCGGTCCAATTCAATGCCTAGCCGACTGATTATTGGTTGATTGGGCACCAATACAGGAGCATTTTCTATTACATGTATATTGGTCTGCTAGAACTTGGCTGCCGTCTTTTGGCAATAGGCGCAGCTGACTGCTCCTATTGCTCGACTGCGATAATAGATTTTTTGCTCTCAAAAGAAATTGAATAAAGAAAATGCATTGAAGTCATTTCTAAAGACACCAAAACAATATATGATACCGTATCGATCAAACTTCTCATTAAATGCAAATACGCAGAGCGTCATATTCTAGTGATTCAGTTGAACGTTTGGTGTAGAATTTATAAAAGCTGATACTTTCACCCCAAACTTCCAACTAATAAGAGTCCACTTGTTTTAATGAATTTCACACTTGATGCACGAACAGACGAGGTGTTTGGTGATGGACGATTTTGATGACGATCTTTTTGAAGATTTGTTTAATGGATTTAATATACTGGATTTTCTCAGCTTGGAATGTCAATAGGTCATTTGAACTCGCCGTCCAGATAACTTGAGATATAGAGTTGCAGCAAAGTAAAATACTGGAAAGTTGTGGTTAGCTGTTACTCTGAACCCGAAATTTCGAGGAAAATATGCAAATAAAAAAGTAGCAAAAAACATGCCTTTACGAAATTCCTTCTATCAAATGCGGCTTTCAGCAGAATTTTTTACGCTGATATCGTTAGATAGCCAGGAAAATTTGCTACTATATATGTTGGAATCACTTTTCTGTACCCCATTGATTTGGAGATATTCAAGAAAAACTGCTGTCCATTTATTTTTGACCAGAGTGTACATATTTAATTTTTTTTGTAGTTGGTATTGCTGCCGCTAGGTGGCTACCTCTACGTTAGCAGTCAAAATATCGCTAAGAGATCGCATACCATGGCCCTTTAAGAAAATTCCCCATGAATGATTTGGTTGTAAAAAGCTTGAAAAGCTTGATTTGGTTGAAAAGCTTGATTTGGTTATTTTACGCCAAGTAAAAACTCAAAAAAGCTTTTGGAAAATGATGGACGATTCGATCTGACCATAGTTTTTAAATGGAAGAAAACTTCCGTTATTTGGAAGAACGAGTCCCGTAGTCTTCACTTCATATAATTATGAAGTAGTAGTGAGAGCTGCTTTCTGTGGTGTATTCTCATTGATAGGCCCTCTTATTAGGGTTACATGTAGTGTTGTTTCCATGGATATTACAATGTATCTTTCTGATCGTTGGCAACAAACGATCGCCATATCAGCAATATCGGCGTTCCTCATAGTTCATGGAAATCAGCGCCAGTCTACGGCCAATCAAGATCACTTTCGGAAAGCTGCACTTCTTGGCAAGCCGCCATCACGTAATGCAGAGAAACAAAGCGTTCTGCTCTGTGCAGTCAGTTGTTGCTTTGAATCCAGTTGCCACTCATTTGATTATTCTGCGTCTCTAACGATATGTACGACATTTTTGAAAGAGAAGCTTGCTGCGTCGAAAAACAAGACCGGGGTGAGAGTTTATGTCAAGGATAAGGTTTGGAACGTTGATTTTTCGGGTGGGTTACAATCTCATGTACATGTACATGTACAGTCTTTAACATACATTGTACGCTTTACGTTTCCTATTTCTTTTATATTTGCCATAATATTTTGGCACATCATGTCACGCTCTTTTGGTTACCGTAGTTAGGCAGTGCAATGCGAATTTCGGGTATGTCGGTCAACAGAAAGCGCCATTTCTAAATTGACTTTTGTATGTACAATTTCATTTATCAATCTTTGTAAACGCTACTGCTTCTCAATCGTCACAGCGTCTGTGACGCAGGGACGCACACAATGATAAAAATGTCGTGTGTGTGTCCTCGCGACGCGGACGCTGTTTACTGTACTTTCGTGTATCGTACTATGTACTACATACTACTCTACTTTCATGTATTATATTCATACTACCGTATTTTCATGTTTTTCTCCATGATTGTATAAAGACATCATCACATTAACCATTCTTGTTTTCTTATAAAGGGGGACTATCTTAGCGATCGTGTGTGATTTCGTTGTGCTACTGACCAATTTATACCAATACTTCTGCTTATACTCTAAAATCGTATCTAAAGCCTAGCGCACATCGACCTTGCGACTGGAAGCAACTGAACGCAGCAGTCGCTATCGATGTACTCGTTCAGCGCACATCGGTTACGACTGGTCATTGCGGCAACAAGTGGCACAATCCAGTCTTCAATCTGGAGCGCGCACATCGAACAGGCAACTGAACTGAGTGTTACACGGAAATTGTCGATGTCTTCCGAGCGGACCACTCGGGATTCCATCACATGGCCAGGGGCCATATTCACGAAGCCTTCGCAGCTTTGCGTGCACGCAGGTCTATTGTTTGGCTGCACATGCCGTATTGTTCACTGACTCCGTTACAATAGATTTGCGTGGAATCAACGTTGCGAAGGCTTCNCTTTGCAACCTGCTACCTGCGATTGAATACGACCGCAACTGAAACCGGTCACCCACCGATTGCCGACTGAAACTGACCACATCTTCGCCATTTGTGGAAATCACGTCTAGCGAGTCCACCAAACGTCGATCGAGTGCCCAGTTGGATCGCAACACAGTCGCAAGGCAAAATCAGGTTGAAATCAATGGTGGACTCCTATCGGTCTAACGTCATACCTAAAAGAGGCTCTTGCAGGAAGCGGTATTTATGGTACCTTCTGAAATACATTACCTCATGAAAGTGAAGTCCAATTTCGTATTTCGTACTTCGTATTTCTTAACGTATGATGCGAGGATATAATTCACCTCCTTTACCGCCTAGTTAACTGCGCTTCTTCTCAGTTCATTCCTACAAACATGTAGCTGACCCACATTCCATGGTTTACCTTCGACAAGAGTCGCAACGCTTAAGGGTAATGAAAAGTGACTCGAAATCTCGAATTTTTGACGCAAAAAAAATCTGACTAACTGCACACTGAATTGAGAAAGTAAGGCTCGGGGCACCTTCCTATGACGGTTCCCGTGGGCCCCCGAGCCTTATTTTCCAAATTTTTTGTGCGGTTAGTCAGATTTTTTGTGTCAAAATTCGAGATTTCGAGTCACTTTTCATAACCCTTAAGTTAATGACGTCACAATATTGACCATTGCCTCTTTCAAAAACACGGCGATGTAATAAAAATACGGTAGTTACAGACAAGGTGGGTATGAAAAGAAAATAATTTATTAGAAAAAAATATGCAAGTCCCCAATGAGCCACCGTCCTTTATTATTGTCTTAAGGCGAGCGAGTTACGCCAAGTTTGTCATACAAATCTTAAAACTGCTGGTTGATAAAAATATATTGCGTTCTTTTACAGTAAGGGTAGAAAATGGTGTCTACAATGTTCACGTGCTTTATAAATGCCCAGGGCAGAGTGGTAATAAAACTGGAGAACAGAAAAACATCTGCAAGATTCCCGTGTTCACAAAATTACATCGACCGAAGGGGCGCTTCAGCAGTTTTATCGATAGACTTGGAATTCAATCTAACAAACCCTATTATAGATTATACGCTATGATCAATGCCACACCCACGAGATATAAAGTAGAAATGGACGATGATAAGAACGGGAAAAAGCCTGTGTATTTTATATACGACTGTCAGACAACAGGAGTGTGCATGTACGTTTTTCTCTTCTATACATGTATTTGCAGCCTTAGAATCCCCAGGGCCGTAGCCGGCTTTTTTCGCTGGGGGAGGGGG